>NKZC01000319.1:0-17585 GCA_002374385.1 Metschnikowia borealis | reverse complement strand
AATGAGGGCTCATGCCCTATTGGCATCAATGTTGCAATGGAGCCTTAAGTGCAGGGCACTTAAGGATATGTACGGCATACGCGCCTCGTATCACAACAATGCTACACTGTTCCAACCTCACCAGATCGAACACCTCCATCCAGATTCAGACACCCAATACCAATTCTGATCACGTATTGATTTTATGATCTGATTAGGTATTTTCATATCTTTGACATCTGAAGTAGTGTCTGGTTCAGCTCTTCTGGTCTGTGTGATGGATGTTTCAGCTGCACGCCAGCAACATGACGGTATGTTTCAAGCCCCTGTTCTAAACCATTTGAAGTGTCCCGTTCCCATTTGAGTTTCTTTGGCCCCCAGACGTTCAAACTAACTTTAGAAATAGTCAGAGATTTCGAGACGTGCACGCACAGAGAGTTTGGCCCTCTCAAGGACCGTGCCATGGCTCATAACAACCACGTTCTCGCCCAGGTCAAAACCCTTGGTGCTTTCGACCAGCGCCAGTTGAAGGATGGCATACGCCATGTGTTTCGAGCAATGGAGAATGCTGACCGCCGGCTCCACCGCACGGAGTTCCGCTTCCAGGGTCCTCCTATTCCTGCCAATAAGACACCTGTTTTCAAAAATGAAGAAATAGGAAAAGATACCCAAAAAGATCAAACAGATCAAACAGATCAAACAGATCAAACAGATCAAAAAGATCAAAAAGATCAAAAAGATCAAACAGATCAAACAGATCAAAAAGGTCAAAAAGATAAAAAAGATAAAAAAGGTCAAGGAGGAGAAACAGGCCACAGGATATTGGGAGGTCTGGTTCACATCTCGAACCAAACCGATACTTCCGTACACCTCGGCGAATCTGCCACCGGCAAGCATGTGCATATGCAGAATCTTTCAGGGACCACGATCACCGGCAACTCCCGGCCTGCATCCATGAGTTTTTCCGGAGGGACCTCCATAATCCTCAATGTAGCCAGCGATGGCCCCATCATGGTCCAGAATGTCCTGCACCTGGTGCTCTTGGTCAGGTGCCACCAGCTCCGCATGCACGGGTGTACAGATTGTGTAATTTTTGCCGAATTGCCAAATAAGCGTATAGTACTTGAGCATTGCAGCAGGCTACATTTGGGGAACATTCTGGAAATGCGCTTATCGGCGGGGAATTTTTCCGTCGACGATTTTGATTGGCCCTCCAACGCTCCCAACCCGCATTATTCCACCATCACTTCTGAAAAGCTTTTAAGCTCAAAAAGGGTTGATGAGATGAAGACAGAGGATTTCCACGAGTTGCGGGGCTCATTTCAAGGGGTATGAGATGTGTGCGATTGACAATTGGACAATCGGACAGAAATGGACAAGATGGGTGAAATTGGGAAATAGGAAAATCGACAAAATCGACAATTGGAAAGAATAGGAAATTGGACAAAATGGGAAATTAGACAAAATTTTACGAAACAGGTCAATTGGACAATTGGACAGAATCAGACAAGTGATTTAAGCCAATCGAAAGCAGTCTACAAGACCAGGTACATATCCAAGGGTCAAGGAATATGTGCAGGGGATCCAAAATGGACAAAACGTGGGCCTAATATAAGTGATCAAGATTTGATCAAAAATGACCAAATACTTCAATTTTATCTAAAAAGGAAACAGGAGGTGACCTCGCCATCCATGAAATGTGACCTAAAACGTGACCTAATAAGGCCACAGATGGCCCAAGCATGGCCCAAATGGGAAACTATTGTGGCGGAAAAAAGGAAAAAAGTACCAAAAGTATCAGCAACAGTATCAAAAAAAGGGACCAAAAACCCCCCCAGAAATCAGGCTCTTCAACCAACGATATCAGTAAAGTAGCGGCCAGTAAGAAGAAATCACACGTTTCAAGTGAATTTAAAAAAGGCCTAATATGGTCTAATATGGCCCAAATTGGCAGGATTAGGCCCAGAATGACCCACGATTTCCCGATACAGACCCCAATAGTGAGTGTCCCAAAAGGGAAAGCCTAGATAGTATCAAAAAGGCAAGCATGTCATATTCTTACCAAGACCAAGTCAATAGGCCAAAAAATAGGCCAAAAAATAGGCCATAAAATAGGCCATAAAATAGGCCGAAAAATAGGCGGAAAAAAAGTCAAGGGGGCAAGTCAAATAAAAAATATTAAAGTAAAAATCAAGCCAGAGCAATGGCAAAAGAAAAGGCAGATCTCCCCGCTCAGCTCGTCGATAACCCATGACAGGTCCCATATTTACAGAGCGAGCAGAAAAAAAACGACGCCAAAACAGCGGGTGGTAAGGCCTTTATATATGGCCCAAATCTGGGACACAAACAGCCAGTGTTTCAGGTTCGTTTGTGCTACATCAACCGTACACATCGCCGTATCCAGAAGAGGCAACGCTGCAAATGGGGTGGTCCATTGTTTCAACGTTGACCGCGTCAGAATGCGCTGCACGAAAGGTCTAATTCTACCCGAAAGTCGCCCTATTTTTGAGGCCAAACGCCGGTGAAACACGGAGCAGAAAGCCTGCCGAATTAGGAAACCGGACACGTGACAAAATCTGTGGATCTGTTTCATGTTCATACGGTTGGATGGGTCCGATACAGAACATGTTGTATAAACTCAAGTGTGAGGTATGGCAGCCATTAGTGTAGCATATGCGCGATTATGTGGGTGGATGCAAGTGTGCGCGGGCCACGATATGCCGCGATTCTGTCGTGCATCTGCCGTAGTTCTGCCGCGACTAACCGCTATTAGCCGTCGTTAGCCGCCAGTATCCGGCACTAATCGCCGCTAACCGCCGCTAACCGCCACTACCCGCGACTACCCTTTTTGCGCTTTGCATATGCCTCTAACTCACCTTTGCAGCTGCTCGTACCAGATGCTCTCATTCTTCTGTATATATAAAGACGCCGCCTGCTGCCCTTCCTCTCGTTATTTTTTCTCCTTACATCTCTCATGGCTCCCATAATTACTAGACCTAACTCCGAGACCAGTTTGCCCTCGGTCCCCAAGGAGTACATTCCTCTTGGCGAGTACCTCTTCTTAAGGGTGGCCCAGGCCAACCCCAAACTCAAGTCTATTTTCGGCATTCCCGGGGACTTCAACTTGGCTCTCCTTGAGCATTTGTACACCGACAGCGTCAGTAGCAAAATGGAGTTTTTGGGTATTTGCAACGAGCTCAACGCTGCGTATGCCGCAGATGGCTACGCCAAGGTCATTGACGGCTTGAGCGTGTTGATCACCACCTTTGGCGTGGGCGAGCTTTCGGCCATCAACGGAATTGCTGGTTCTTTTGCTGAATATGCCCCTGTTTTACACATTGTCGGCACCACCTCCACTCAACAGCAGCAACAGGCTGCTAATGCCCTGCCCGAGGATATCGTGAACATTCATCACTTGGTGCAGAATAAGGACAGCTTGAAGGCACCTTCGCATGATGTGTACAAGAAGACCGCCGAGGCCTACTCCGTGGTGCTCGAGTCCTTGGACACCAACATCGTGGCCAACTTGGACAAGATTGATCGTGTGCTTACCACCATCATCCAGGAGAGCAGGCCGGGCTACTTGTATGTGCCTCTGGATATCCCCAACATCCAGGTTCCTGCCGAGCGGTTGAGTGAGCCGCTCAACTTCTCGGAGTTGAACAATGTGTCGTTGTTGCAATCAGTATCGCTGCGTATTTTGAGTCACCTCTACAAGGCACACGCACCTTCGGTGATTGGTGACATCATGCTCAAGCGGTTCCATGTGCAGAGCACCTTCGACCTTTTTTCAAGGTGTTTGCCCTCTAACTTCGTCAAGCTCTTCAACAGTATCGAGGGAAGAGTGGTGGACGAATACTTGCCCAATTTCTTGGGTAATTACGGAGGAAAGTTGTCGTGTGGCGACAATACCAGGCAAAGGGTGGAGCAGGAAACCGACTGCTTGATTGTTTTTGGGTTTATAGAAACGGAAAACAACTCGGGTGGAGGATCACGTGACCTCAGTAACATCGAAAACACCATTTTCGTGCACCCCGACTACGTGAGGTTCAACCACGAATATGTTATGGTCAAAGACCCCGAAACGGGCGTTCGTCAATTCTCCTTGGGTGACTTGATGTCGCAAATTCTCTATGATTACAACGAGCAGGATTTCGAAACCGATATCTCCGTCAACAACATCGGGGCCAGATCCCAGATGATTCCCCTCTCGTCGTACGACGACAAGGATACGGCGCTGTACGTGATCACGCAGAACAGGTTGATTGATTTTTTCTCCGACTACTTACAGCCCAACGACATCTTCGTGGTGGAGACCACCAGTTTCCTCTTTGGGGTGCCCGACATCAAGTTCCCCTCGGGCGTCGACTTCTACAGTCAACACTTTTACGGGTCCATTGGGTGGGCCTTGCCCGCCACACTTGGCGTATGCAGGGCTGAGAGAGATTTAGGTACCAACAGAAGAATCATCTTGGTGCAAGGTGACGGGTCGGCGCAGATGACGGTGCAGGAGCTTTCGTCGTTCATCCGCCACGATATCAAGGCCCCCGAAATGTTTCTCCTCAACAACGATGGCTACACCGTGGAGAGATTCATCAAAGGCCCCACCAGATCCTACAACGATATCCAGGGCACTTGGGACTGGGGCAAGTTGTTTGAGGTGTTTGGCGACAAGTACTTGAGTAAGCACGAAAGAATGCATATTAACGTGATGGAAGACTTGGACTTTGTTGCGCACTTGAAGCCCACCAACAAGATCCGGTTCATGGACTTAAAGTTACAAAAGATGGACGGGTCCCGGCGCCTCAACCAAATGATACCTCAAAAGTAGGAGGCTCCGATACTTTGAGTCTCATTATTTAGCGTTTCATTTCAAACTCTGGGCTTTTTGGGGAACAGATACACTGGCTTCAATTCGTTTACTGGATCTCTTCTTTGGGTCAACAATTGCCTTCAATACACTGTTGTTTCTTTTCAGCAACAAGAATGTTATGTAGGGTTCGGAAATAAGCTTTCTCAACCAGTGGTGTGTGGGGGGGCTAATTTGGATTAAGCGCATTTGCAGCCACCCCCAAAAAGTATAAAAGGGGCGCCCCTCGCTCCTACTTTGATTTTATTTCCAACCATGTCTTCACTCCTCCCCTTCCTTTCGTTTTCCCTATCACATACTCCTAATTTGATTTCCAATTCCAATCAGAAATTGATACTACCATTTTCTAGGGGTATCTAGGGAAACAGTGGCTAGGGTCTAGAACATGTTGGCGGCTAAATATCCCTAATATAACAATGTGGGCATAATCGTTGAATAGGTCCAAAGAGAAAAGCAACCGATTGTACGACCTAATTAGATAGTGAATCCGTTTACTAAAAAGTCTAAAAAGGCTGAGGTGGCTGATTTTGACTAATCGGACTAAAAGGTCCAAAGTGACTAAAGTGACTAAAGTGACTAAAGTGACTAAAGTGACTAATCGGACTAAAAGGTTTAAGGTGGCTAAAAAGTCTAAAGTGACTAAAAAGGGAATGACTGAAAGAGTTAAAATTGAACAACTACTTAAAGACAAACGAGGGGGTTGACTTGTATCAAGTTTTTTGAATCCGTTTAACTGCATAGGTCGACTGCTTTTCAACCTGTGATTTATCAAGGTGGTTTCCCAATGTATGAAACTTCATATATGTTTCAGAAAAAATGTCAAGGAAACATTGAGAAGTTCCAGATCACATTTCTAGGTCATGTCAAATACTCAATGAAATGAAACTAAACTCTCCACCATTCCTTCTCGTCATTCAAGGCATTCTTAGTTTTGACTCAACTTCTAACAATCTCAGGATTACTATGCTATTGACCATTCCATACCTTTACTGGATATTTATACTTATTCTGGGGTTCCTTAAGGTATTACTCCATTCATAAGCTACCGAAGTCTTATAGTCTAGTCTCATCTAGGCTAATCTAGGTTTATCTAGGTTTATGGCCTTATGGCTCAGAGTGGGAGAAGCTAGCGGCTTTAAAGTCCCATAGTTTATTGTGGGATTAGTCATATAGTGGAAAAATAGTGGGATTTAATCATATGGTACTATGATGGTACTGTGATACTACGATATTCTGATGTTATCGTCTTTTATTCCTGTGTGTTAGATTCCGGTTACGTCAGGTACTCTGTTTACTATCTTCACTCGCCGATGATTCCTCTCTCGGAGGAGTCTGAGGTACTCAAATACTTTTAGAGAAAAAGGGCGTGCGACTTAGCACGAGAACAATGGCGATGAACGCCGTCCCAACATTATGCGATGTTGGGCCTCAGCGTCTTGATATGGCCATTGTTAGGATTAGACTGTGAGGGCTCAAAATACCTCCATAGGTAGCACACTACCTATGGTGGATCTAACACTGTGGACATAACAGGTCTCATGGTTTATGGTTTATGGTCTGATTGTCTTATGGTATCGTGATATTATTAGATCCGTCCATCTTTGTCAATCATGTGGAGGGATACCCTCAAAAAGACATCAAGTTCAAGGATGTGCACATAGTCTCGGAAGGAGGACCAAACGTGGCCATCAGGGATTTTCTCTCCATGGCCACGGAACTATCCTCGCCAGGGCCCTTGACTCAACCGGACACATTTCCCTTTGAATTCCAGAATATGGAGAAGTACGAGTCTTACCACGGTAAAAACGTCAGCCCTGGCTATTTTATCCGGGTAGTCGTCTCACGCAAAGAAAAACCGGAGATTCTGCGAGAACAGGAGCTCTGGGTGTTTCAAAGTCAAGCTCGGGAGATCCAGAATCTTCATAGACAGTCAAGTCAAGACACTATCAAAGAAGGGAAAGAGAGGGCTAAAGGTAAGGTCCGGGAAAATTTATCAAGCAGAGCGATGATAATGCTACACTGAAATTACACCAACTGATCTACACCAGCTGAACTACACCAGCTGAACTACACCTAGGCATGGAAAAGACATCAAAGTGATATGGACTTCGCCATTAAAAACAACAAAAGATCAGGGAAATAATCTTCTTCATCATTTCCAAATATCAAGGACAAAATCTTCCGCATACTTTCCAAGGATCAGAGACAGAATAATATCTGATGAATCAAGGGAAGAGGGGGATAAATGGAAGTTAAACTTCAATAGTTTTGTTACCTGACAGTTGTGTTTAAGTGTTATTTATGCGGCTAACAGAGCTGGTATACAACACCCTAAATTAAACTCCCATTGCCGGAACCCCCATTGCCGGAACTCCCATTGCCGGAACTCCCACCGCGAAAACTGCCTATTACAAAAACCCCCTCCTGCAAAAACCCCCCCATTACCCAAACTTCCTACTGCCAAAAACGTCTTTAAAGTGTACGTGTGCTTCGGTGGCAGCTTATGAGAAGAAGTTAATAACCTCAGAAGTTGCATCTTGGAACATGAGGAATCAGTACATCTCTGATGTACTGCATGTTCCAAGTGACAGCATGTAAGCAGGCCAGATGATACAGTGATATGCAGGAATAGGCGAGAGGGGACGACGTTCCGCGGAAAAGGGAGCGGGCGGTAACACAAGAGGACATGGAATAAGAGACGACACTGGGTTGATAAGAGTTCTGACTATACCTTGGATGCAGAATCGTTCCAGTATATGCTTTACTAGATGACTAAGCACAACACATCTCGCACTGCCACGATCGTGCAGGTATGCAGTCTCCGGACAGACCCAATTACTGNAGGTATGCAGTCTCCGGACAGACCCAATTACTGAATTGACCGAGGTTAGTCAGCCCAGGATTTAGTCAACGAGCCGCACGCGGTGCGGCTCGGAGGCTGTAAGCGGCTCGGGGGCTGTACGAGTCAGTGCGGCTCAGTGCGGCTCAGTGCAGCTTACTCTTCTCACGCAGCCTGGGGCACGGAACCGGACCCTCATTACTAAGGGCTGACAAATGGTTGCTAAGTATAAAGAAGGCTAGGAGGGCTCCATTTCGTCCTTCATCATCATCAACCTTTCCTTACACTTCTGGCAATCTCCTATCCACTCAATTCATTCACAATGTCTAAAGTTTCTGTCGCAGTCCTTGGTCTCAACGGTGCCTTAGGTGCCCCAACCATCGAGGCTTTCGAGAACCCTATCTTCAAAGACATGTTTGCTTTCCCCGTGTTGGCACTCACCCGTGACCCTTCTTCCAAGCAGTCTACTGAGACCATCAAGTATGTTGCTGCTGACATCAACGGCAAGAAGGAGGATACCATCGAGCAATTGAAGGGCATTGACGTGGTTGTCTCGCTCTTGCACCCTACCCCAGACATCCTGGCTGCAGTCGAGGAGATTTTGACTCAGGTCAAGCCTAAACTCTACATTCCATCTCAATTCGGGTGCGACCTTGCTGACGCAGACAAGGTTCTCCCAACCTTCCTTGCCCTCAAGTCCAACCACTCCAAGAAAGTCAGAGAGGCCGGTATCAAGGTGGTCGACATTGTCACGTCTTTCTTTGCTGGTGGTCCATGGTTGTACGAGATTGTGGGCCATTTGGGTGTTGACGCAGACTCCAAGACCGTCACCTACCTCGGAGCCCCAGAGACTCCTGTCTCCTTCACCAACTTGAAAGATGTTGGAAGAGTTGTTGTTTCCGTGGCGTCCAAGGCCAACCAAGACCTTCCAGACACAATTAGAGTGCAATCTGGCAAGATCACTCAAGAGACTGTGATCAAGAGATACGAGGAGTCGCACAATGTCAAGTTGACTGTCAAGGAGACCATCCCCAAGGAGGAGGTGTTGAAGCAGGCTCAAGCTGCTTGGAACGGAACCGACTACAGCAAGTTTCTCTACTGGTTAAACGTGATTGCTTCTCAAGGTGAGGGAAGCGGTGCAGCCTTCAGTACCACACAAAACGAGCTTGTCAACCCAGGCGAGTCCTTGTGGAAGTGGGAGAAGTACTAATAGAAGAAGGTACTGATGCAATCAAAAGAGATTCAATCTTTATTATACTGAAAGTTTCAGATCCACCATGGGTACTAAACTACCTACGTGCATGTTGAAACCCTGTACTGGTCGACCAGAGGTTGAGCGGCCCATTCAGGCCTCATTACGACCTCTATTCCGCTATGCCTGACTAGTCTATATAAGGTGCAACGGGTCCTCTAGGAAGACCAGTCGCCGATGATTCCTCAGAATAAGGAATCTGGGCTGCCTATATAACTATTTAAAAGAAGGCTTGGCTGATGGATGGCAGGTCGATGGCCTTATAAAATCACTTTGTTAGTGTCAGACAGAGGCTTCATAATACCTCAATAGGCTACCTATGGTGGATCTGATAGTACTGAGTTTTTCTTTATATATAAAGTTACCAGTTGATTCATATATTTATTTGAATCATAACGTTTAAAATAAAGTATTAAATAACAAAAAAGCTTAGAGTAATACTATCCTCACTGGTATACTGGCCATACAAAGCACTGAGTACTCCAGTATCGGCAGCTCCATACTAGTCTACTGCACCTCCAATAAGACATAATGTGAAACTATGTACTTTTGGGGATAGCCAATATAGTAGTATATTTTAATACACCGTCAATACAAAACATTAGCAAAAGGCTCCTGCTCAGTATACATTACTATACCACTGAGTGCACTGACTATTGTACAGTACCAGCCCTAACAACAACAGAATGGATATAATTTCATCGGGTGCTATTTCAATGTTGGAGTTTTCGAATACACCATAGAAGCCTGGAGATTAAGCCTGGAGATTAAGCCTGGAGATTAAGCCTGCATCGTAAGGTCTGATTAAGCCTGCATCTTAAGACCTGATTAAGCCTGCATCTTAAGGCCTGATTAAGCCTGCATCTTAAGGCCTGATTAAGCCTGCATCTTAAGGCCTGATTAAGCCTGGAGATTAAGCCTGCATATTTTTAGATGACTAGATACCGTGCCTTTCTGACTGGTACACCAGGTGGTTTTTCAATAACCAACCAGTACAGTCCAGTGTAGTCTCTTTAGTGCTATTCATCAAGTTCATAGTCAGTAAGATATAAATACTTGAGGTGTTACACGAGAGCTGTCTGGCTGTTTGGCTGTTTTTCTGTTTGGCTGTTTGGCTGTTTGGCTGCTTTTCTGTTTGGCTAGTTGGCTGTTTGGCTGTTTTTCTGTTTGGCTGTTTTTCTGTTTCGCTAGTTGGCTGTCTGGCTGTTTGGCTGTTATCTGTTTGGCTGTTATCTGTTTGGCCGTTTGGCTAGTTGGCTAGTTGGCAAGCTGGCTGTTTGGCTAGTTGGCTGTTTGGCTGTTTGGCTGTTTTTCTGTTTGGCTAGTTGGCTGTTTGGCTGTTTTGCTGTTTGGCTAGTTGGCTGTTTGGCCGTTTGGCTAGTTGGCTAGTTGGCAAGTTGGCAAGCTGGCTAGTTGGCTGTTTGGCTGTCTGGCTGTTTTTCTGTTTGGCTGTTTTTCTGTTTCGCTAGTTGGCTGCTTTTCTGTTTGGCTTTTATCTGTTTGGCTGTTATCTGTTTGGCTGTTATCTGTTTGGCTGTTATCTGTTTGGCTGTTATCTGTTTGGCTGTCCTGGTGGGTCTGGAGTAGAGGATATCTTAGTATCCTCACAGCGATATTCCGATTGGTTGATTAACACTAGGATTGGGCAGAGCTCCATCTCAAATATTAGAAACTCTGCTAGACCTTCAGTCGTTCACTGAAGCTAAACCTTCTCCAACACTCCTTATGCTGGAGCTAAACCTTCATAAAGAATCACCAAGGTAAGGCGTAGCTCACTCTACTCTCTAAAGAGCCTTCCTTTTCTGGAATGATCAGTCATTGCTTATCTCAACATACACATTTTGGTGCGCTGGTTTGAATAGTTTTAAAAAACATTGTATTGTCGAGTCTTAAGTATGGGGAAGTTCGCGGTACGTTTTCGCGGAATGGATGTGCTTATCGAGAAGTGGAGACAACGCGACCGGTGGATTCTTGCGTCATAGTGATTAACAACAGTACACCCAAAAAGACACCCAAAAAGACACCCAAAAAGACACCCAAAAAGACACCCAAAAAGACACCCAAAAGACACCCAAAAAGACACCCAAAAGACACCCAAAAAGACCTGAATTGAAACTAGTGCAATATTCACTCATACTGAATTTCCCGATTAGGCAATAGTCAATTACCAAAACGAACAAAACAATTATCATGGACACCTAACATTTTATGGAGGTACTTGGTGCCTACTTTGACACCTCGCTCCTGCATACACCCCCACCCATCCAGGCCCTGTCAATTATATTTAAACCTGTAAAAGCACCCACTCCACCACATCCGTACACCAATTTCATTGCCTAATTTTACCTCCAGGTCATTCTCCACTTTACCTAGTTTCTCTTATCAATTGGCACTGACGGTGATCCATACAAACGGTGATATAGAGGTGGTCCTGTACATGAGTATGCAGATCCTGCACATACAGTCCACGATCCTGCACGTGGGCTACCCCACATTTCTTACCGAGGACGTTGCGCCAAACCCGCTCGAGGTATAAAGGTCTCGAATCCCCAGACTTTTTTTCCACTCGTTTCTTTTCCACTTCTTATCTGTACCAAAAAGAAACGGTTTTCAAAAATTTGATCCACCAATTTGCGGGCTCAAAACCAGTTCCCAATCCCATCAAAATTACAATCTTGACAATCGCCCAATTCAATTTTAGAGTTTTCCTCCTTAAAAGTTACAGCCAGCTCCTGCATATCCGTGCTACCAATCCTCCTTTTGAAACTTGATCTTTGACCCACACCCCAATCGTAGTATTTCGATTATTTCTTAATCGTTTATACTTTCCTTGATCTTTGAGCCTTGACATTGGTTCCTTCTTTTAAATTGGTGTTTGATCCTGGATCCTTGTACTGATCCTATCTGACATCTGGAACACCTATCTTCTTGATTTGCTTTGTTCTTGGATTTGATCTTGAACTTGGTTTCTCAAAGTTGATCTTTCTGGTCTCTCGAAATTCATTTGATACTTGTTCCTTATACTTTGGATCTTTGGAATCGTTGGTTACTCTATACCTGATCTCGAAATACCTGATCTTTGATACTTGATACATCATACATATATTTGTTTGATAATTGACCTTATTACCTGGTCATTATTAACGATCTCTACTTCTAGATCTTTACTGATCTTTATATTGATCATTATACTCGATCTCTACTTCTAGATCTTTCCTGATCTTAAAGTCCGTTTTCTCAACTCTAATTCTTGATGACGGAAATCTTTGCTAGGGACTCGGAGAGCGTTCTAAACGGGCTCAGCCAATCTGGACCCAGCTACCCCGATATCCTCCAGAACCACTTGCCACTTAAAGATGTGGAGCGTTCGGAAGCCGTTCCCGGCAGTGCCGAGGAAGGCTACTCGCCCGTGTACAGGAACGCCGCCATTGGCACCGTCAAGAAGTACATGCTCCCGGAGTTGAACACGTACCATGCCATGTGGAAAAATGCCGTGGCTCATTATGGGCCTAAACCGGCTTTGGCTTGGAGACCCTATGACTACCATACGCGTACCTCCGAGCCTGTCTACGTCTCTGAGACCTTTGACCAGGTGGAGGCCAAGAAAAAGCATTTTGGTGCTGGTGTGCTCCGGTTGCTTGAGAATAACCCATTTTTGGTGCCTGGGTTGGAGTCTCACGAGAAGGTCAAAAACCACATGAGAAATTACCAAAATTATGATGCTAATGATTTTTCCTTTGTGTTGACCATCTTCTCGTCTAACCGGCCCGAATGGGTGCTCACGGATTTGGCGTGTGTGGCCTACTCCATCACCAACACCGTGTTGTACGATACGCTTGGACCGCAGGCTTCACAGTACATCTTGGGCCTTGTGCAGTCTCCAGTGGTGGTTCTTTCTTATGAGCATATCAACTCGATTCTTGCCTTGAAAAAGAGCAACCCCCAAGAACTCCAGTCGCTTGTGGCTCTTGTTTCCATGGACCCATTGGACTGCTTCTCTCTGCAGGAAGGCCAGAGTTTAGTGCAGAATGCACGCAAATTGGGCGTGGAATTGTTTGACCTCCACCAGGTTATCAAAGTAGGGGAGCTTTTCCCCCGTCCAGAGATCCCTCCTTCGCCCCAGACTGCATATACCATCAGTTTCACCTCCGGCACCACGGGGTCCAACCCCAAGGGAGTCGTTTTGACCCAGGAAAACGCTGCTGCTGGCGTGACCTTCATCACGTGCATGGCCCCTCCAATCCCTGATGACATTGAATTCACCTTCTTGCCCTTAGCCCATATTTTTGAGCGTCAGTCTTTGGCGTATAACCTCACCAAGGGAGGAATGAGTGGGTTCCCCCAATTGGGAGGTAGTCCGCTTACGTTATTGGAGGACTTGAAGCTTTTGAGGCCCAAGCATATGGCCAATGTGCCTAGAGTGTACACCAAGCTCGAAGCCGCCATTAAAACCGCCACTTTGGCGCTGGAATCGGCCCTCAAAAGAAGTCTTTTCTCCCTGGCCCTTGCTACCAAAGAAGCAAGACAGAATGTCGATGGCGCCAAGGGTGAACACTGGCTTTATGACCATACTTTGATCCAGAAAGTCCGCAAACTGTTGGGTTTTGACCGGATGGTGTACTGCATCACGGGCCTGGCCCCCATCTCTCCGCTGACCTTGAAGTTCATGAAGGCCTCGTTGAACATGGGTTTTGCTCAGGGGTACGGGTTGACCGAGACATTTGCCGGGTTCTCGTTTAGTGAGCAGTATGAGGTGGATTCCAGCTCGTGTGGGTCTCCGGGCGTATGTTCGGAAATCAGGGTTCGGGGTCTACCCGAATTGGGCTACTCCATTGATGATCCCAGGGGACACATGGGTGAATTGGAGGTCCGTGGTCCTCAGGTGTTCCACCATTACTACAAGAACGAAGAGGAAACCGCCAAGGCTTTGAAGAATGGGTGGTTTTCTACAGGAGATGTGGCACGCATTGACCCAAAGACTGGAAGACTTTACATTGTGGACCGGGTCAAGAACTTCTTCAAGTTGGCGCAGGGAGAGTATGTGACTCCCGAAAAAGTGGAGTCTCTGTACCTTCTGGCCAACCCCATTCTTACGCAGTGCTTCACACATGGAGAATCGATTCGCAACCATTTGGTGGGGATTGTGGGTGTTGATAAGGCCCAGATTGTGCTGTTCTTGAAGAGAGAGTGTGGGGTTTCACCACAACAGCTTGAGCAGGACGAAGAGATATTGGTGCATATCAACAAGAGACCCAACCGGGCCAAGCTCCTCCACTTTTTGAATGGCCAGACGCCTGGGCTTTCCGGGTTTGAGAAGATGAAGAACTTGTTTGTGGAGTTCGAGCCCTTGACTCTTGAGAGGGACGTGATTACACCTACGGTCAAGATCCGCAGACCCATTGCGGCCAAGTTCTTTAAGGAGCAGATTACTGCCATGTACGATGAAGGAGAGCTCTCCTCCGGCGTCAAACTTTAGTCCCCGAGCAGCCAAAGTGTGGTGCTTGTCATGTTCACTCCAGGGGCAGCCAAAGTGTGTTGGTCATTTTTATAAGACAGCAGGCATACAAGACTAGCTCAGGATCAGCTACGATTAGTTTGTTCAAACCACGCAATGAAAAGAGAAAAGTTGTTTAATTTGTTGGACTGTTAGGCTGGCGAATAGCAAATTCTTCATTGCCATATCATCATATTCAGGAAGCAGGACTTGTTTCTCAGTCAAGTGTACGTTCATATAAGGTGAAGACACACTTTCTACATCTATTGGTTTAGTGCCCATTGTGGTGGAGATCCTATTGATAGTTTTCTTCTAAGTTCGGGATTGATACCTGGTGTATTCGAAGACCTTGTGCTATTTCAAGTCAACATACAAGAATTCCATTGGGGAACATAGTGTGGCATTTGTTGGGTCGTGGACGTTTTTACTACAACTGGTGGTTACTAACTACTGGAGACCATGTATACCTGAACACCAAGTTCCATGTGGCTACTAAGCAGCAGGCTATTAGCAGACATAACACACCATTAAGTCTCAGATAGACTACTAATTGTCAGATCCACCATAGGTGATCTACATCTTGTGGTATTATCAAGCCTCTCTGCCTGACACCAGCAATAACCCTTGCGGAACCTTAACAGTTATAGAAGCTCCGATTCCCTTTTGAGGATCAACGAATAAAGATAACTCAGTACTGAGGTCACACCACGAATCTAACACTAATAGATAAAGAAGAAACAGATATATAAACGATATAGGAAATACTATAACAGATATATAAACGATATAGAATAATACTATAACAGATATATAAACGATATAGGAAATACTATAACAGATATATACGAAATACTATAAGAAACAGATATATAGGAAATACTATAAGAAACAGATATATAGGAAAAACTATAAGAAACAGATATATACGAAATACTCGGATATAAGAAACAGATACACAATAAAGACTCCAGTTACACTATCACCGTTGGTGTAAACCTCGAAGGTGGTTTCCCCACTGGCTCTCCTGCAGGTATAAGGAATCTTCTTCAAGTCAAACTCACAACAAGGTGTTCTCGGAACACTAGACACGCTCACCGTGGTAGACAGACGGTGGTTTGGTGGTCCGCAACAGTGGTGAAGATTTTGTTGATGGTTGGGACAGTTGTATTTCTTGGCACAACTGGGCAAAGATGTTACCTTGCATTTCGACACCCAAAGACAATGGATGAACAAGTCTTTGGTGTTTTTGGTGTTTTATAGTACAGTACAGTAGAGAATAGTACTACTGTACAGTAGAGAATAGTACTACTGTACAGTAGAGAATAGTACTAAAGTACAGTAGAGAATAGTACTACTGTACAGTAGAGAATAGTACTACTGTACAGTAGAGAATAGTACCACTGTACAGTAGAGAATAGTACTACTGTTCAGTGGAGAATAGTACCACTGTACAGTAGAGAATAGTACCACTGTACAGTAGAGAATAGTACTACTGTACAGTAGAGAATAGTACTACAGTACAGTGAAGAATAGTACTACTGTACAGTGGAGAATAGTACTACTGTACAGTAGAGAATAGTACCACTGTACAGTGGAGAATAGTACTACTGTACAGTGGAGAATAGTACTACTGTACAGTAGAGAATAGTACTAGAGTACAGTAGAGAATAGTACTAGAGTACAGTGGAGACTAGTACTACAGTACAGTGAAGAATAGTACTACTGTACAGTAGAGAATAGTACTAAAATACAGTACAGAATAGTACTAAAGTACAGTACAGAATAGTACTATTTTTTGTTGTTTTCCGTGGTGTTTCTTGATGTTTTTTTCTGTTTTTTTCTGTTTTTTCTGTTTTTTGTTGTTTTTTGTTGTTTTCCTTGGTGTTGGAAATGGTTCACCAGTCAAGGTAGCATCTTGGACAATCGGCACCGTATTCAAAAACCTCATCTGCCTTGGTATGTTCTTCTCAATCTACTACTGTGCTCGATGTGCTCTACTTACTTGCGTTTAGTCACTTATAAGTTCACTTACACTAGGAATAGGAATAGTAGAGTGTTAGGGTGGGAGAGTAGTAGTAGGAGAGTAGTACAGTAATAGTAGAGTGTTGGGGTGGGAGAGTACTACAGTGGTAATAGTAGTAGAGTTGTAGGGTGGTACTAGTGGTAGAGTGTTAAAGTAGTCTGCAATGAAAAGTGTTCCAACCTATTCTGCTTGTAAGTTCCTTATGGACTCCGGAAGTTCTTTTCACAGGGCTCATAACCTGTAGATTAGATAACGCCAGATTCGTAACTGTCGTTGCGGCACCAGGAGGATCTGTGATTAACCTGGGTGTAATATCCAGTGGATGACTCATACTCTAAGACATTGACCTCATAGTCTCTCAAGATATGAAAATACTTCAGGAGAAGTGTTTACTTCAGGAGAAGTGTTTACTTCAGGAGAAGTGTTTACTTCAGGAGGAGAAGAGTTGTCAGTTCCCAGTGAAGTATTATCAATACGAGATCCAGGAGTATAGTAGTAGCAGTAGAGTAGTAGTAGCTTTTCCCTAAGGCGAAGTTCGCAGTATCCCTTTGCCCTCCACCCTAGAGTCTCATAGGGTCTTGGTAATATACCTTCGGTTTAGGGGGAGGGGGAGTAAGAACTCTCAGTATTCCCAAGAGTCCTTGCTCTAAGAGTCTTTTGCCCTTACCAAGAGTCCCTCCTCTCAGTAATTATTCAAAGACTCTCGCCCCCCCTCCCCCAAACNGTAATTATTCAAAGACTCTCTCTCCCCAAAAACCATCCGGTACTACCAACACCCCCTCATCAAAGAGAGAGACTCTAGCGCTTCACGCCAAAGCAAATCTTCGAACATTGGAAATCTCAATGGATCGTAACAACAAGGCTACTCTACCACTTACAATACCATGTTCCCACTAAGTCGTATACTTAGGATCTCTAAAATATTCTTTTACTTCAAGTGCATCACTGGGAATTTCTATCCCAGAATCATTCACTATATGGTCTCGAGGTTTACAGCTTATATTAACCTTTTCTGAAAATATCATTACTTCTAGCATGGAGCTCCAAAGACAACGCCCAACACTGGGTTGAGGTACTTACCTCTCATGATTCCAAGTGTGTCCACATTGTACCTGTAGTTCCAGCTTT
>NKZC01000309.1:0-18166 GCA_002374385.1 Metschnikowia borealis | reverse complement strand
ATCAACATTGTAGCCTTCAGAGTCCAAGGTTATGAAAACATCTTTGCTGTCCAAAAAGATGGACAAGTTAATTTGACAAAGAACACTACCCCCTTCAAGAATAGGAATCTCGTCTTCATTGTAAAAGTTGAAGAGTTGGCCCAAGATGATAAACGTCTGTCTCTTCAAAGACTCGGAGAAGGCCGTTTCGCCAGCCACGATTTCAGAGGCTAAGCTGAAAATAACATGATTTGTGATGGGAACCAACGAGCACATAATGGAGATGATGGAATAGATAGTCAAGCGCACATCGTACTTCAAGGTAGCAGAGTGCTTGAACTGATGCTCACTCAAAAACTCATGGCAAACCTCCAAGATCACGGGAATGTAGTCGTTGTTCAACTTGTCCAAGTCACGGGAGTGCGATGCCAAAGTCTGTGCTGTGTTGGACAAGTAGAAGATCAATTGTTCCTTGTAGACCGTCTGGTTCCTCAAGGATTCCATAACGTACTGCGAATACAACTTGAAAAACTCGCTATCGTTGTGGAAGGTCTTCAAAAGAGACAGTTGTGGAGGAGGTTTCATGGCCTCCTTGTAACCGAGGATTCCATTGAAAACACCAGGCCACGAGCTTTTGGGGATGACGTTCATGAAACGAAGGAATATATTTTGGTTGTGGTATGGCAATGCTGCAAGAAGGAGCATTTCAGGCAGGTGTATGTTGTAGTGGTAACGTCTAACCAACCACTCCAAAGCCTTCAAGGCCGGGCTCAAACCAAGGTAGGGGGACACAACATTAACAAACGCATCCAAGTTTTTCTGGGTCAAGGCCACGATTTCCTTTGAAGCCACGTTTCTATCAAAGGTGACGGAGGTCTCGGAAAAAAGCGTAGGGTAGAATTTGGAAAACCGAGGGTCAATGGTTATCAATTCATCCAAACCCTCGCATGCAATCAGGTAGATGTATTCGAAATCCTGAGCAGCGGCAACCTTAGATTCGAAGATCAAAGACCGCAGGTGGATTCTGGACCGCGATTTTCTGTCAAGTGCCACGGAGGCATTTTTTTCCCCAATGGCCTGGAGTTGTTGTGATAAACTACTCATGACGGCTGCTGTATAACTGAAAAAATTTGGTCCTGTAGGTTCAAGTGATGAGGTCTGCGCATGGGAGTCACGTGATGTGCAACGAGTACCCAGACTCAAAATGCATTCTGGGTTTTGTTTTGATTCCGTTTCGGTCGAGAAAATACCTTGTTTGTTATGATGAGCTGTTGCTTAAGATATTTTGTTGGGTTCTCGTAGCTTTCGTTCTGGGGCATTGGCTAGGGATATAACGTTATTACGTCATGTCATGCTCAATGTCAGGCTTCTCTAAGCTTGCATCATATCTAGACAATCAGGCTCAGCCCCGAGATACCACGGACTTAAAGGATGACTCTTTTACGGAATTTAACGGTACCAGGTTGCAGATTTCGTTACCGCTGCGTATGCAGGTCTCGCCAAGTAAAGAGGGGTGTGGCTTCATTGCTTAATTTTTGATTGTTCTGTGTGTGAAGGACTCATGCGTTTACCGTTGCTCCGCTAGTGTTCACTAAAGAATACTATCGAAGCGTTCATTAACTCGTTTTGATAACGAGTCTAACTAGGCCGATAATGTTATACTACAACGAGATGAGATCTCTCTGAAACTAGTGGGGTTTCCTCCGTAAAACACGATTCTGCCTGGCTCCAAAAAGTCTGATGTGGAAATGTAAGCTTTTTAAGCGTGCCCAATTTTATTAACTGCCCTCGACCCGCCCTTCGCGGAGCTAAAACCAGTTGTTTCGCTTAATTGCTTACAACCTAATTAAAACCATGATGCCAGCCGTACCTTAACTAGGCTAGCCCCAGGTTAATCGCACATGCATTAGACGCTGGTACATAAGTTACGACATAGATATTCAGATGCATGACGAGGCGTATGACGCTGACCGCTACAAGCAGCCGTTTTGGATGAACGCACCCCAAGCTCGCGCACGGTTTCCACAGAAAAAAATGTTACTCGGGCACGGCGCGCCATCGCTTTTTTAAGTGCAGGCAAGTTTCTCCGAGCAAATGCTTTTCTGGAGAACTAACTCCAGTGTGGCGTGATAAGCGAGGCTTAGTAGAAAAAGGCGAGGATATAAGAAACAAATGGCTTTGAAGGGAATGGTCACTTTAGAATAAAAAACATTCGTCAGATCGTGAAATACATCAAACTGCATGCTGCTGTTGCTAATTTAAGCGATGCAATCCATCTCCACTGTGAATGCCATTTCTCTGAACAGCCCCATTCAAAACGCCGCAGAACTCGTTGAGAACGCGCACCCTGCACGCCCCATTCCCCCGAGTCGTTGTTTAAAGGTGAGCTTTCTGCAGGGGCGTGCTGGCATCTCGGCGAAAATTTCTTAAAACAATAATGCTCGCCTGTTCTACATCATCAAGAAGGACTGCGTGCAGGTGAACCCAGCTTGTTCGCTTTCGGACTATTGTGCCGTTATCTCTGCTGCTTGCAAACGTAAATCTGTATCTCCTCGTTTTTTTATTATCGTTATCTTTTGAACTTCACTTCACTTCGCTTGGTATATCATATCATCATGAGGGCTGGTCTTGTCTCGTATATGCACAAGCTATCGATAGCATGACTCGTATTGTTAGTGGGATAGTAAAAGAAATAACCTCTATTGTCGCCTCCTGGCCGGTGTGGGGATCATGTACAAAGAAGCCTTTGAAATGGTCATTTTGGCTTCACGGCAAATTTAGCTCATACCCTAGCTGTGTGGGGTATACACGGTTTAGTAACTATGCGTCATCGCACTACTATATCGGTCCGGCACGCCATCTGTACCCTGTACATAACGCTACTTCCGCACCCATTTCTTTATCTGTGCATATTCCTCTTCCCCAACTGATACCTATTGTATATAAAGCTCCTGCTTCCTCGACTTACTTTTGCGAGCTGAAATTTTTGTCCTCATTTCTTTGTGGGTTACCTTTGTCAAGACAGTTCCACCTGATTTAAAAGCACACTTGACAGCTTTTTTCTTTCCTTCTTTCCTTCTTTCCTTCCTCCTTTCGTGCCCTCGTCTACACAGCCGCTTCTTAAGTGTCAGCAATGCCGGAAATAAAGCCGGTTTCCTCCAGGCCTTCCATATACAGAAGTAATTCTGCTTATATAGACTTTGAAATCACAAATTCTAAGATTGTCAACGTCGACGAAAAGGGCCATATTGTCTCCGAAAACAACTCCATAATATCCTTTAATGATAATGAGTTGCAGAAAGGCTTGAAAAATAGACACATCCAGTTGATTGCCTTGGGTGGTGCCATCGGTACGGGTCTTTTTGTGGGTTCCGGTACTGCTTTATCCACATCCGGGCCAGCTGCTTTGTTCTTGTCTTATGTCATCTTGTCTGTTGTTGTTTGGTTCGTCATGAACATGATGGCTGAAATGGCCACTTTTTTGCCGGTTCCTGGTGCCGGTGCACAGCAATTTATCAACGATTTCACTGACCCTTCTTTTGGTTTTGCTTTGGGCTACAACTATTGGTACGGTTTCTCCTTCTTGGTGGCCGCCGAAGTAGTGGCTGCCGCAATCGTTATTCAATATTGGACAGACAAGGTACATATTGCAGTGTGGATCTCGATCCTACTTGCATCCATTTTAATCCTTAATTTATGTCCCGTGAAAGCTTACGGTGAAGCAGAATTCTACTTTGCAGGTATCAAACTTCTTGCTATCACTGGGTTGATTATTCTTGGGATTGTTTTATTCTTTGGTGGTGGTCCAAACCATGATCGTTTAGGGTTTAGGTATTGGAAGAACGGCCACGCTTTTGCAGAGCACTTAACAGGCGGTGCCACGGGCCGCTTTTTATCCGTTTGGACTGCTATCATCAGAGCAGGATACTCTTTCATTATGAGTCCTGAGTTGATTGTGGCATGTTCCGGAGAAACTACGAACCCTCGTAGAGCTTTGCCAAAGTGTGCAAACCAGTTTGTGTACAGATTGGCTTTTTTCTACATCTTGGGCTCTTTGGTGATTGGAGTGATCGCCGACTCGACATCTCCTAAATTGCTGTCAGGGCTGGATGCTNGCTTTGCCAAAGTGTGCAAACCAGTTTGTGTACAGATTGGCTTTTTTCTACATCTTGGGCTCTTTGGTGATTGGAGTGATCGCCGACTCGACATCTCCTAAATTGCTGTCAGGGCTGGATGCTTCAGCTTCGCCTTTTGTTTTGGGTATTCAAAACGCTGGTATTCCCGTTTTAAACCATATTATTAATGCAGTGGTGTTGACCTCCGCTGCTTCTGCAGGAAACTCGTTTTTCTACGCTGGTTCGAGAACGTTGTACTCCTTGGCTAAGAAAGGCTTGGCTCCAAGACTCTTCACATACGTCAACAGATTCGGTGTTCCATATAACTGTGTCGTCATAGTCTTTTTGGTGGGATGTTTATCATACCTTAACGTCTCATCATCCTCCACTGAAGTCTTCGCTTGGTTCTCCAACCTTACCACCATCTCGGGGTTTGTATCCTGGATCTTTGTTGCTTTTGCATATACTAGATGGAGAAAGGGAATTGCTGCGCAAAACCTCGAGGACCGTATTACATACAGAACACCTTTCCAGCCATACGGAGCCTACTTCGTTATGGGCTTCATCTCTTTGCTTACCATCACCAATGGTTATGGTGTGTTCTTTGACTTTAAAGCTGCTGATTTTGTTGCTGCTTACATCACTCTTCCAATTGTTGTGTTCCTCTATGTTGGCCACAGAGCTTACTCCTACTTCTACCTTGGGAGAAAGAGATGGTTGACGCCTCCTGAGGAGTTTGACTTCTCCAAGTTGGAATTGGTTGAGGCTGAACAGAGTCAATTCACTGAGAGAGTGCCAACAAACAGATGGGAGAAAATCTGGTTTAAGATCGCTTAGAGTAATTTTCATTTAAATCAAGTTCACATTACGTCTATAAAGTGCATGTAAATCATCAAAAAACATGCTGCGATTATGCGATAAAAATGCTGCAACCGTCAGTACAACCTACAAATGTGTGCGCGACTGAAGATAAAAACTAACCAACTGACAATGTAAGGTAAAGATTGAAAAAAAATTGGACGAGTCCGGATTTGAACCGGAGACCTTTCCCATGCTAAGGGAACGCGCTACCAACTGCGCCACACGCCCGAAGAAAAGTGGTCCCTAGCAGGATCGAACTGCTGATCTTGGCGTTATTAGCACCACGCCTTAACCAACTGGGCCAAGAGACCTTGGTATAAAATTTGAGATGTTCGCGCAAACCACAACCTTGAGGAGGCGCGGGGAGGGTCAAGTTTGCGGACAAGTTTTTTGGTCTATATACAGTCTGGAATGACCAAGCCAAAGCATTGCTTGAAAAGCGCGCGTTGTTGGTTGCAAAAACCATGAGATGGGGCGAGCGGGGGGCAAAAAAAGCGCATAATGGAACAAGCTCAAGACTCTTCTCAAGGGGGTTCACAGTTAGAAAAATACTTGAGATTGACTTAATTCCATCACTTAAACTTGGAGATTTATAAACTAATAAAAGTTGTAAAGATAGCAACCTCCAGACCGCCGTAATACTGATCGCGAGAGTTCCTACTATTAGTACCCGCTCAGAAGCGGCGAGCATACCGTGAGGTTATTGTTCCAGGAAACGACCCATTCAAGCAATAAGCACTTAGAAGAACACAAGCTGTTAAACCCACCATAGGCAGCTCTCTACCTATTGAGGAACTTTGGTCATACACTGTCTAATCCCAATGATGGCCAATTTCCATAACGCCGCTCCTCTACCACCATTGTACGAGGTACCAGGGTGGAAAGTGATAAACCTGAGGTACCTGGATAGAATGAGAAGAATCTTCACGCAAGCATCTAGCAACGACCGATTGCCCACGGAGGAATTCAGCTACTCAAAAAGCCCGATTCCTCCCTCGGCGCACTCCTCAGCAAGTAAACATAGTAAACAGAGTACCTGACGTAACACCAAGATTCTAGGACAGGCTAGGTCGCGTAATAAATTCAAGATTAGGATTTGAGCATTAATGCGGGGTTTTTATAAGAAAGTTCAAAATCAGAAGTATTTTCGAACTGCGAGATTCGTTTTGGAACTTCTGTTACTTTCATACTTTTTTGTATTCGTCGCATGCTAAATCAAAGGGCTGAATGTGGGCTGCTTAAATGACTAACGGCGAGATCAAGAAGATGTAGCTATCCCGGATGGCTAACAGCTTACCTGGAACGACTGTCTGTTTATCAAAAAGGCCTGTTGCTACTTAATAGTGGCTCGCTACCAACTAATATGGTAATCGTAGGCTTCAATTGCTTTATGGGTAGTGAACTATACTTAATAGGTTTAACACAAAAAATGTATTATGACTTAGAGGAATCCCGAAAGATATATCAAGTTAGGCGAACCTGCTAGGCATGTACACTACTCGAACCTTCGTGTAAACTTAGAGAACTTCCTTGAAGATGTTCGAGATGTTTCAGCATTGGGATGTTTCACGCATTGGTTTTCAGAGTCCCTATCGGGAGTTCCCAATGGCGCATGCATCTCACATGTATCAACTTACATGACCATTAGCGCTCAGTACATAATTCCACTTGGATACTCGCCATCTCACCATCTCAATCTTAAAAGTGGTATGGTTTGTGTCTCGGTTTAAGCTAAACTTTGTTATTAGAATCTAATGACACCAAGTACTTGATTCTAGCTGTCATCTGAATTTTCCTAACATGTTATGTCACGGGTGGGATTCACAGAAAAGCAGACAATAGACCGTGGCGTTTACTGCAGAAGTCAGGTGCAGCGGACGGACCTTACACTAGATCGCCGATATAGAGAGAGAATTAGCGAGGTCTTTTGATAATTTTCCTGCCCACTTTGGTATAAATACAAGTACCAAGACTTGTATTTGTTCTGATGATCAAGAAAAAAGGATGCGGATGAAATCTATTGCGATGCCGATTACTGTCGATTTGGGGCAAACATCATCAGAGAATGAAGAATTAAGACGAGCCATTGCATTCATGGATGGAACTGAGTTTATTTGTCCAGGATTGAAATCAAGGGATGTAATTGTGACCAATTATGGCGGGGTGTACTACAAAATTGATTATGGTTACTGGTACAAGATTAATAGTAGCGGAATCTATGTACAGCTATGGCCACATGACAGAATTACTGTGGAAGAAGATGACATTGACGTGTTAAGCCTTGAGGAAGCAGTAGCTATAGAGCGAGAGGTTGACACTAGCGATTTTACAAAAAAAATTGCAAGAGGAGTTCATTGCACAATACAGGAGTTTTGAGGACGGCATTAAATCTCCCACTAAGAGCTGTATGTTCACCCTACCAAGCGAGATTAACAAGTAATCAGGACTGATACTGCAAGAGAGAGCTTCATACTCCGAGTTCCATCTGCAAATTTTCAGGAAGGAAAGGTGTAGAGATTGAAATCTATTTGTTTCATTTTAGATGGTGCCTCTGGTGGACCTTTAAATACCCGTAAAGTACAATCTGGTATACTATAATCATTTATTGAAATAATGTTCATAGTCTCATCAAGATAAGTGTATACACTTTACTGTATGAGTGCGCGTGCCTTTTCTGGAATGATCAATTATTTTGTTCTCAACAAAAGAGCAAAAAAAATGTCAAACAGTCCACATCAACTCATTAATCAGATACACAGAGGCGTGTTAAATTCTTGTAAGCACGAAAATTACATAACTATATTCGTTGATGATTCCTCAGTAAGAGGAATCGGCCACCATTAAATATTCTGCAGGGGAGTAGCCGATGGGGCGTAGTAGCATCGGTTCCCGATTAACTGGGCATGTGAGCTCAATCCCTATATGGGTATACCATCCATCCTGGGTCTATGTGACAAAAAGAAGACGTTTTTCGTCTTTAATGTTAAAAACAATGTTAAAAACATGAAAGCGATAAAGGCTCAGGTCTCGTATCATGTGAAACAATTCATCTGAGGTTTGAGTGAATACTGGCCAAAAGGCTTGCTAGGGATGAAGAGGGGTATTGAGGCATTGGTGCACCGCGAATAAAGTATGGTACGGTTCACATAGCACAATGCGCCATATCACCAATGTATACAAACCAAATTTTGAATGTAACCCATTCCCTTACTTGAAGTGTATCACATGGCTATATTGCTAGTTCTCTTTGATCTTTCATTTGATTAGTTGAATTTATATGCTTTGCTCAGGCTTTTCTTTCGCAGCCACCTTTATGTAAAGGAGGTGAGTATTTACCCACATTCTGCGAACAGGTCGCTTGTCAAATATATAATACACCCAATAAAAAAATATTCTTCAGCTGATCATTGAGTAATAGTTTTACTTTCGTTGGGTTAGTAATATCCCAGAAACGACTAAATCAATTATGCTTCAAAAAACCAACACTTATTAGTGCCTCTCGTTGCTACTACAAGTGTGTACTGGTGACACCAAAAGACAAGAAACCACCGAACGCAAAAAATACAAAAAACGCACAAAACTTCACATAAATTCGGTTGCTAAGATCTAAGAAAAGTATATATATATATCCACTTAGTCTTTTAGACCCAACTACCTGATGTTCGTATTGGCACTCGGACTGGTCATGCATACAGTGAGAGCACCGGTAGGGCTTCTAGTTTACTAGTTACCCGCACGCGAACTTGGTATAAAAGAAGAATTTTCGTCGCGTCACTACTAATCTTTGTTACAGTGACCATAAACAGTATGTACACTAAAGATTATTAAAAGGATGAAACAAAACACAGACCTGATCTGAACAAAGCTTTGCTTTACTGCAGACAACCATATTGCCTTTTCTGACTTAATTCTTGTTGATATCGACGAATGATGTACTAACTATTGAAGATACAATGATTTGTTTTCCCAGACACACTCTCATTCTCTTATGCCTAGATTAATTCAAATGTCTTTGGTGACTCTTTCACAGTCGCAAATACTTTTTGAAGTCTAGGTGGATTTTTGTTTGACTGTCTTTACGTAGATATCATTGTCCAGTAGTCTTTTGATGCATAAGCACTGGTATAGTTAACCCTTAGACATATTAAGGAGCATTTATCTTTTGATTTCCCAAAAGTTTGCATATCTAGAGCTGAGATGCCGTGGAAAGCGAAAGACTTCACTCGTTTCTCTTCTAATACCATAGAAGCAGAGTCATGCACACACACAAGTGCTTGATGTACATTTTTCACCCCAACTACTCTTAGGTGGTTGACACTTTCACAGAAGCTTTACTCTACGGAATAGTCGAACGTGATACTATATTATAAACGAAGGTATTTACTTCTTAGCAGTCAATCTTCTCAAGTAGAAGGCCAATTCCTCACCCTCCAAGATGTAACCGTCACATCTACCAGATTGACCTGGTCTAGAAGAGATGCAAGCGTACAATCTACCAGCGTCGAATTGGTGGCTGACAGCACCCTCGATGTTGGAAGCAGCAGCTCTGGAAGCAAACTTCTTCTCAGCCTTCTTGGAAACCTTGGTCTCCTCAGCGCCGGTCTTCTTACCCAAAACCTTACCGTAGTGAGACTCAAACCATTGCTTGAATGGAGTAGCATCGATTTGAACAATAGCGGACTTGGTCAAGGTGTTGGTTCTGACCAACTCGTTGTTAGAAGGGTGGTAGACGACACCAGCAATTCTGGTCTTTCTGGCGACACCTTCGCTTCCCCAGGAGAAGTTACCGGTTTCAAGTCTCAAAGCTCTGAACTTCTTGTTACCACCTCTGGTTCTGACAAGGTGGACTCTCTTGGCACCAATCTTGGTCATAGCTGGCTGTCTTCCCAACTCGAACTTTCTCTTCTTTCTGAACTGGGCTCTCTTGGCACCAGTAGCGGAACGCTTGTGACGAGAATCTCTAGAAATACCCATGTCTAATATGTTAGTAAACTGCAGCAGCAATCAGGACAGTGTATAAGGTAGACTGAAGAATTGGAAGGCATGAATTAATCTTGCTATTATGTAGCATAGTGCTGAATGCCTGGTGACTTCCTATGATGGTTTCAAATTTGGATCAAGCTTTGAAGTGAACAGCAAGGGGGATCCATCAATAAAAGAGGCTATTCTATCCATTTGTATCATGCGGTATGCTATCCAAGTGTTGTCACGTATTGATCGTCCTTTGGTGTAGGGTGTATTTTGGGATACATACTTCGTTGGTTACTGTCTAGTAAGAAGAAGGTAAAAAAGAATTTTCAATACTAGAGTACGACGAGATAAAAATTTTCGCACGGTTGGTTGGTGCAGGAACGCCAGGCTTCCCTTGAGTGCGATCCATTTGTTTAAGGTGAGGATGTCCGGGTGTACGCGCGGAGGTGGTGCGGAGAGTGGTCACACCTTGAGTGGAGCGACCTGGCACGTGAGATAGGGCGCGAGCCCTAGGACTTATTTTAATAACGAAATACAAGCTTCTCCATTTTTCGAGATATACAACATGATATTAGAGATCAATGAGATATCAAATATCAATTTAACTGATTCTTCTCCACTCATTTTGCCTTTGGGATATAATTTCATGATTGATTCTTTTTGCATCGCTCACATTTACTGTCACTAGTACCTTGTTTCCGCTCCACATTTGCCATGCACAAGTTCTCATGGCTATCGACCATACCTACTAAAATTGGCTTGCTATATATGTGGTGGTAGTTCACTCTGCATCGAATAGAGACGCTGAAACTGGGGGTAATTGATCCTTCATCTCACAGTTTGAGTGTCAGTGTTCCATAAGTTACGACATTGTAATTTATCTCAAGAATACTCAAAAGCACAAAGTTTTTCCAAAAGACCGACTACAAAAATGCAGCAGACACTAAGAGACATTAATACACAAGTAGTATCATTACCCCTGCAGCAGTATTCAAGCTCTTGGGGGACGTGCAAGGACGGGAAGACGTGTGTGCAGTCGCGGTCACGTGAAGATGTTCGGAAAAGAAACGCAGGTCACGAGACACACATGCATCGAGGCAAAGCAGGTGTCTTCTTATAGTGATAGAAAATACTACGATACAAGATAACGACCATAGTGTGTTGCAGCAGAAAAAATAATTTCTGGGCGTGGATTTAGAAAAGACTCAGGTGTTACAAAGCTGAGGTTCTTATGAAAAGCTAAGCCTCATCGCATCACATCTCTACCATAACTTAACATGGAGGCGATCTACGACGAAATAGAAATCGAGGATTTCACGTTTGATCCTATCACACAACTATTCCAGTATCCTTGTCCTTGTGGCGATAGGTTTGCAATCGCATTGGATGACCTCAAAGACGGGGAGGATATAGCTGTATGCCCTAGCTGTTCGCTAATGGTCCGGGTGATATTTGAGGAGGAGGATCTCGCTGAATACGGAGAGGAGTGAGTGTTTCGGCCAGATTCCATGTAATCATTATACCAAAAGCATTTTGCTTTGAAGATTGGATTTTGCACGGAAAGGGATGTGCACAGAGAAATAATCGTTGAGAAGGTATGCTGCATCGAGATATTGCTTCCTTGAGTAAAAGTGGACTGACAAATAGGAAGATATTCTCTTAAAACACTATGTACAGCTAGGGGAATTTGGGTTAATAGGATTAATAATATTATAGAGAAATAACATGTTCAGTATTGAAGTTACTTACCTGGTGAAAGGTAACATTGAAACATGCGCATAGTGGCAATTGTTGGAACTGGCTGTAGATATGATGTCTTCCTGTTGTTTTGACTCTATGATGAAGAGAAGATTGTGTTTTCACCAAAGGCTGATTCTTTACAGCTTTTAACGAAAAGTTGCTTTAGAAAACAGGAGGTTCGTGTTATACGTACAACATGGAACGTTTTATGACATAGGCACCATGCACAGAATTCATTTAAAACTGTCATAGCTTAAAATTCCAGCAGAATAAGTGTCCAATACTCTGTCAACAACCTGCAAGTTTTGTATGTGTGACTTAATTGTTTGATTTGGAATAATCATAAATATACCAACTTACCCTGCGCAGAAAGACGCACAAGGCTTAGAGATGAAACATCCTCTTTCGGAGTGGTCATAAATTTATACACTGGCGGAAATTATGGTTTGGCGACCAGAATTAGACTCTATTCTCTGGAAAAAAATCTCCCTACACTTATCATTTATATTTACAGATACTACCTCATATGCGGTGAGGAGTGACATCACTAAAGATCCCCACACCCTGTTGCGACTCAAGCCAGAAGTAAGAAGCATTGCATCTGTAGCAACTTTTAGAGAAGGCTTTGCCAAGTACAATCTTGCATGGTGGGGGAAGTATAGCCAAGTATCCAGAAGACCGAACGTAGTCTTGTATCTTGTATAACCAATGCCAGCATCTCAAGCGGAGTCTCACATAGGAATGTGGGCTATGAGATGTAACATTGCAAAACAGACTTGCGCTAAGGGACCAGACGTAGAGCAGGGGTAGTTCCCTACACAAAAATCGGCCATGATGCAGAAAGAAGCATAAGAAATTAGCCGAACTTGGGCATCATGTACGATTTCTTTGACAGCTGTATTAGAGGATAGGGCGGCGGAGGCGCGCGCTTTGCGCAACGATCCATGAGATTTCGGGTGCAACTATACCGGAATTAAGTTCCTTTGCGTTGCATACTATGCGCAATAATTCCATGCTTCGAGACTGTCTAATTCCGAGAACAGAGCTACTGACTAAGTATGCGCGACTGTCAGCAGGTGCAGACAGCATGATGCTTTAAGTGCATAATCTTGTATTCCTGAAAACTTTATGATTCACATAGCTTTCTTTTACCGGATGGTGGGGCCCCGGAGTACATGGGGTATGCCGAAATATTAGGGAATCGGGCGGCCCTCAATCTTCAATTTATGCAAGGGCACTTAGGTGCAGCGGTTCTTGTGCTGCGACTGACATGTGCAGGACCGTTCTCAATTGTTGAGTAACGGGCTCCAAGTGACCAAAAATAAGGTAACACAAGCGAAGATCCCGCATGGAACGATATTGAAAGCGGAATCTGTGGGTTCTATGTTGCTCTGGGCTATATAACGGCACAGCAGGCAACATTTCCCTGTTTGTCCGCGGCGTCGCTGCACATTTCACAAGCGACCCAAAATACGAGACAGCAACAGAAAGGCATATTGGAGGCAAGGAAGTCCGTCGTCAGGGGAAAACGTTATGAAAGTGCGAGAAATGAGACTAAGAAAGTGCGCTGGTAGAAGTCTGGTCCAGGCTTAAAACCGCATCGACATGCGTTAGAATGTCGATGAGACTTACATCTCAAATTCGTAATGGTGACCATGGTAGCATATTTTCCTGCACCAAGGAAGCGCAAAAAGCTCAAGTGAAAGACTTTGGGCCAAAGGCGGGGAACGTAAAAATTAGACTGCAATAGCGTGTCGGTATTTTGGCCTAGAATGCCGACGGTGGTGTCATTTTTGATTTACGATGTTGCGCTAATGCAGATCGATTCCATTGAACAACCTCGCACTAAAAAATATGCATTGCAGCTGGTACTTAACCCTGCATCATTGTATCTCACTCGAGGCAAAAGCGTTTTCGAGACGAATTATATCCAGATCTGATAAGACTTTAGCCATCATGCATTGTCCTTTGTTCAAAGCTCGTGCATATCCTTTCCAGAAGCCTGGCGCACGTTTCGAAACTCACGAGCTACTACCATCTCTTTTCCTGTTGAGCCTTGAATCTCGTCCTGGAGCAGCCAAACACCAGCCAACAAGCCAATACATTCCCCTCATCATCATCTAGACTCAAGGCACTCTATAGTTCCGACTTTCCCGACAAAGACTTCTAATTGGTTCTTCAAGTACTTCTGGTCTTCTAGCTCGGAAGTCTGTACCCGAATCAAACTCATGAGCACTTCACACTGCGGTGTACCTTCCATTCCTTTCCATCAGTTAACCGGTTCAATGACTGCCCCCAATCCAGAAGGTTATTTGTCGGACGAGCCCAGAAAAGTCCCCAGCAAAACCAAAGATGAGTTGACCTACGCGAGAAGAGGTCCCTGGAGCCCCGAGGAGGACCGCAAACTCATGGATATCATCACCCAATGCGGGCCACTGAATTGGGTTCGCATCTCCGTGATGTTGGGTAGCAGGTCTCCCAAGCAGTGTAGAGAACGTTACCACCAGAATCTCAAGCCGCTGCTCAACCGAGAACCCATCACCTACGAAGAGGGCTTATTGATCGAAGAACTTGTGGCTAAAAACGGAAAGAAGTGGGCCGAAATAGCACGTCATTTGACTGGTCGTTCCGACAATGCCATCAAGAATTGGTGGAATGGCGGTGCCAGTAGACGACGCCGAGTTGCTCAAGTGCCCGTTTCGGCAAGCAACCAGTCCCCTTCTCCACCTAGTAGTGTCTCGGCAGGAAACTATGTGCCCAGTGTTCCTAGTGAAAACGTTCCTTCTACCGAGGTTGCACCCCATGGGTTTGGAGGTTACATCCTGCCTCCAATGGGCCTCTCTCTTGGTTCTTCCAACAGGCGACCTCTGCTTCATAGCTACGAGCCTTATTTACCTCTGCCACAAGTGTTGGAAAATTCATACATTGACCTCAAGAACAGGAGTATTGCTTCCGGAAGTGCGTCTAGACTGGGCTTTTCGGGACAGCCTACATTGCCCAAAATAGACACCCTTCCGCTGGTTTCGTTTAAGACGTCCATGTTCATGTCGCCAAAGAATTACTCCATGAACCCGAGTGTTTCAGGATTGCTTCAACCTCCACAATCTATTCCCACCACCGGAAGACTGTACTCCATAGACCACACGTCTTTGGAAGCACATTCTGCGCTTAAACGGCGACTAGATGAAGAAAGAAGACATAGTGTGACCCACACAACCATCCTACCTCCACTGCCTGCATTTTTCCCTAACGCTGTTCCTTCCTCCAACCACCCAAACCCATACCTTCTGGAGTACTCAGCAACTCCAAGCTTCCACTCATCTACTGCATTCCGTAAAAGCGAGCTGAGTACTTCTTCTTCGGATGATTATAACAATGGGTCCTTTACTCACAATAACCTCCGCAACAAACTAGAATCGGAGTTGCCCTACCGCCGGAACTGGTCGTTTATACCGGTGGAATCGAACGAGGACTTCCCTGCCAAAAAGGTCAGATCTATATCCTCAGCAGAGCCAACACCTAGAACATCAGACGGGGAGTCTGATACTTCTACTGAGAAAAAGACAGTACCCGCAGTCAGAATGAAGGTTTCCAGCTTGATTAACTGATCACAAACATTTCGTTTAGTTTCTACATTAATAGTACATTTCATACATCGTAAGCTAAGGTGTGACAATGTATACAGTAAGGTAAGGACGATAGGGGGACAGCAAGGTAATTAGAAAGAAGAATAAATTAAGGTATTTGAATAAAGGAATCCAACTAAAAGGAAATCTATTAAAGAATACAATTGTGACTGCAAAAGCATGAACACACTGCCTGATAGCTGCTACAGTACTCGCTCTATATATTACTTCAACACTACAATGTTTCTCTCCAGTAGAGCCAAATCCCTAGTGTCAGGACATTTTTATAAAGGTCAGTCAGTCTAATATTGATTATAAACTTTTGTAACTATTTGTTGTTGTTGTATGGAAAAGTGTGGTCCGAATGCAAAAGTGCACTACATAATCTCAGATATATGTTGATGACCTTGTAACAGAGAAAAAGAAGTTCATCTAAAAGATTAGCTCCATAGAAATTCAAGCATCTTGGAAATATATTTGATATTAGACTTAATTAGAAACTACTAAATCGAACAAGCAACTTTGTCTAAATAACCATTTATGGGTCTCAGAGCCATACGTTTTCCACAAGAGGCTTCTACAGTTTGGAATGCATAAAATTTCAGGGCATTCGTACGCGGCAAAAAAAGCGCAAAACGGCGGGCGCCCGCTGTTGCAACTACCCAGCAAATTCAAAGCAATAAATTTTCTAGGGCTACAGGTGGCTAAGGGAGGTGAGTGGAAGTTGGCAGGAAGCAAGCACAGTTTAGGAATAAATGACGAATTCAATCAACCTGCACATTGTTTTGTAAATAAGCCCCTACGCCACCGCAAAAATTACCGCAAAAAGTATACAGCTCTTCAAAGAACCCGGATAGGCTACAGTGACTTGGGCAGTATGCAAAGAAGGTACAACTGCGTGCAGGCGCATATGTATACTGCATAGAAGTGCAGGTTTTGCTTTAATCTGCGCAGGTTATACCTAAGCGCAAGCTACGAAACTATGACATCCTGTATTGGTGCTAAGCGCTAAAGTAAGTATGACTGCGGGCTGGGCGTACCAGCAGTCTCCGCATTTTCTCTTGCAACAAGTGCCTGAAATTGGCAAAGACTAATTTCAAATGAAAGCCATTCTATTGCATTTCAAAGGAGCAAAAATATAAGCTGGGGGCATTACAATGGCTTTAGAACGGTTTCATACTGACTTCAAACGAGGTCACAAGGTGCATCCAGCCTAAGAAATTAGTCCCATTGAGAGCGTTTCGCGCATGGCAAAACCAGATTGAAAGGACCGAAGTTTACCATGAAAAAAGGGCTGTCAAAAAGTTCCAGGACCCCCACCTCATGCATATGCAATTTCCTAGCACCGATGTTCCATTTGAACGTTCCCAAAGGCTTTCTAAATCTTTTACGAGGATCGTCTTGTCTTGTATAGCGCTTATATGCGAGCGGAGTACGGCGTGCGTGAAGATATGCACTTGCGAGCCAAGCATGTTCTATGAGCCCTGCACTTCCTGGGTGTTGGGCGGAATTCAAGGCGTGAATACAATAAACATCAGACCACCACCTACTTGGAACAGCTGATGTTTTTCAACGTGCATAACGCAGGTCCCGACGGGTATGCAGACCCATGTTTTCAGAGGAAGGGCTTGTACTAAGTGAGACCGTGCACCCATGCACCCGTGCACCACCACCCACCATGGCATCGCGACTGGCACTTCAACCTTCATCTCCATGATTCCCCTTTTGGTCAGCAAATCACAGGTGCTCGTTTTTGATTTGGCTCACATAAAAGCTCTTCGTGAACTTGGAATCGTAGGTGTTCTTTCTGGCTCACTACCCAAAGCCCCTCAACAGAATGTGTTTCTAGGTGTACCTCTCCAATTGAGCCCATACGAATCTTTATGGTTGGTGGAATCGGGACACTGCTGCTTTGTTGACACTGCTGTATACAACAGTATGGTTGCACAAGAACAGCAACCTGGAACCTTGCAGGTGAGCATTCTGGACAAAACAGAATATGTAATTACCCCAGATACTTGTGGGACTGCATCTGAGCATGTGCTACGAAGCTCCACTCTTAGTATTGACGAGTTTATCTGCCTACACGACCACAAGCCCCGATTCTGGGAGAACTATGGAGCATTCTGCTACCTTCGGAATAAGAGCTACTTCCTCATGCCAGGTCTACGGTTTGGCGGTGTCTTCGTGGCGTATCCCGGTGACCCACTAAACTTTCACTCACACTTGATAGTTAAGGTTCTCAAGCACAACGAGCATGTGAAGTTATTGGATATAGTGGCAAGCGGGCGTCTAGCGACTGCCGTGAAGAAAGCATGGATTCTTATCGATGCAAAACCTACAAGAAACAACAAAGAAAACCAAGATCCGAAAGCTTTTTCTATAGAATGGGCTGGGTTTGGATAAGTCACTCCCGTTTGAACGAGTCTTCATCTTCTGTGATCTCGTCTTCTTCAACCTTCACGCGTCTTTTATAGACAAATCCATAGTCTGGTCCATGAACTTCGATCTTGAACTTGCTCAAAAGCGACCCGGTTCCATAATCTCCAGAATCTCTGAAGTGAAGGGCAGAACTTCCTTCCTGTTTTTGCGTCTCCTTCATTGCAGGCTTCTTGTCAACATCTAAGTCAAGGACCTTTACGTTCACAAAAGACACGTCCATGTCTTCACCCCCTTTTACAGGGGTGTGCCCGGTCTTAAACGTCAAGAAGTTGTGGAGTCTGATATCAGACAGACGAATCACCTCCTCGTCAATCGTCAAGCTAAACGACTTTTCTGAAGTGCCAGTATGAATAATATCAGCAACACGACCTAGGTCTCTGTAATTCTGGATGTTAGTGTTTTGACCCGTAAAAGAAGAGGCCATTGTAGCAT
>NKZC01000232.1:0-25000 GCA_002374385.1 Metschnikowia borealis | reverse complement strand
TCCTTCAAGAAGTCCACCAATTCGGGCTGGCCCTCAGTGTAGCCGTACTGCAATGACCGAGCCAACTCCACATCCTTGGCTGCCACGGACTCGTCACTAGCTCTCTTATGGATACTCAACACCGTCTTGTCCTATCTAGGACGATCTTGTCGATATCTAGGACTATATTAGGGCTATAAGGGACTATAAGGGACTATAAGGGACTATAAGGGACTATAAGGGACTATAAGGGACTATAAGGGACTATAAGGGACTATAAGGGACTATTCAAGACTCTCTAGGACTATAAGGGACTATTCAAGACTCTCTAGGACTATAAGGGACTATTCAAGACTCTCTAGGACTCTCTAGGACTTTCTAGGCTCATCAGTTCCATACCTGACTATACCAAAGACTAGTTCCATATCTAGGACTATATTGAGGTCTACATTGATCTAAATCGAAGACTACACTATTACACAACTAGTCTTATATCCAGATCTCCATTAAGATCCACTGGGTCTATTACTAGTGTCATATCAGTGTACACTTCGTTTTTCCTTGAGAATACCTGGTCTGCAGATCAACAACTAGCTCTAATTCTAGTGATCTCAGCCTCAATGCCATTGGCAAAGGGAGGAGTAGTCAGTAGTCAGTAGTAGTCAGTAGTCAGTAGTCAGTAGTAGTAATAGTGTAGTAGTAGTAGTAATAGTAGTAGTAGTAGTAATAGTGTAGTAGTAGTAGTAGTAGTAGTAGTAGTAGTAGTAGTAGTGTAGTAGTAGTGTAGTAGTAGTGTAGTAGTAGTGTAGTAGTAGTAATAGTAATAGTGTAGTAGTAGTAGTGTAGTAGTAGTAGTAGTAGTAGTAGTCAGTAGTAGTAGTAGTAGCAGTAGTAGTGTAGATTTCATACGCCCCAACGACAGTTGCAGCACCAGGAGAACCAGTGATTAACCAGAGTGTAACATCCAGTGAATGACTCATACTATAAGACATTGACCTCATATTCTCATCAAGATATGTAAACACTTCCGGAGAAGTGCCTACTTCACGAGGAATATAACCCAAAAGAGATTAAAACAATATGCATAATTAAATCAGAGTATTACTATGTACTAACTACAGATTTTTTGTTTCAAACCACACTAGCATAATTAAACAACCAATAATATCAAATTTTCGTAGTTATCACTCAAAAATTGCTAAGCGTCAAAGATTCGAAATCAACTGTTTCTTACAAATCTCTATTAAATATTAAAAACAGTAACGTTTTGAATTCTTGGTTTGTTTAATTTTGCTAGTGTGGTTTGAAACATACTGGCGAGCTGGTCTGAATAGTTTTAAAAGACTGTACTATGTACAGCTAGATGGTGAGTGGATGGGTATCTTACAGTGCATACTTTTTTTGCAGTAACGTATTCCATAATATGCCATATAATAAAGTCTTTTTGGACCACGGCTTATTCAAAAAATATCAAATCCCTATGTCCTTTAAAGAGTTTATTAAGTTTAATAAATTTAATGTAATATTTAATGATCCTTTAGAAAACTTAAAATGAAGAAGCTGAAAAGGTTCTTTTAATATATATGGGTGCCGTAGACATGGCATTTGGTGCGGGAGGTGCCGCTATGAAGTGTGAAAACATATAAATAAGATTAAGAATAAAAATTTCTTATCTTATAAAATCTTGATTATATAATGATATAGCTGTACTTACAAATAATATTATTAATCATAATAGAGAAATAATCCCAAAGACAACAATATTAAATATACTTTACAAAAGGAAATTATATATTATAAATTTCATTATTCATTCTATCGAAGTAAATTTGTCTATCAGTGTTTTTATAGGTTTTAAACTTATAAAAGAGTAAGGTATTAGTAGTTTTCTAATTTCAGGTATTGATATTTGAGAACTCCTGTATTTAATGCCCACCGTTCTTAGCAATTGTTCTATAGAAAATGCATACTGCCATCCTTATATAGCGGTCCACCTACAACGTAATTCAGGCCCCAAATTAGGCTCCAACCATATGAATATTGTTTACACCATCCACCATAAAGACTCATGTACACAAGTGAGTGTGCATTATTATATGGCACAAGGGTTTGATTTATGGCACAAGGGTTTGATTTATGGCACAAGAGTTTGATTTATGGCACAAGGGTCTGGTTATATAGGACGTGGATCTGGTTATATAGGACGTGGATCTGAATAAATAAGACGTGGGCTTGATATATAAGACGGGTCTGAAAATGGCTGGTCAAAGTGGGGTCTGGGACTGTCAAATGGCTGATCTCTACAGAACACCTGGACCTTTCATCCAGTCCTAAAAACCACGCTTCGAAAATATCTTGGTGCTAAATTCTATGACTCTAAATTATGATTCTAAATTTGGAGAGTGTTGATTGTGTATCAATGTGTTTCAGATGAGTTTTAGTACTGCAGTGGTTCAGTTTCGGTGGTTCAGTTTCAGTGTTTCAGTCTAAGTGTTTCAGTGTTTCAGTCTAAGTGTTTCAGTGTTTTAGGAAGTCTAGGGTCCTGTCTCAGTTGTTTGAGTTTCAGTGTTGCAGTGGTGTGAATGGTTGTTTTGAGGGTGGCTCAGAGGATTCAAGAGCAAGATATAAATTATGATTCTAAATTATGACTCTAAATTATGACTCTAAATTATGACTCTAAAATGCTATGACTCTAAATTATGACTCTAAATTATGACTCTAAATTATGACTCTAAATTATGACTCTAAAATGCTATGACTCTAAATAAAATTGCTAAACTTTCAAGCTAACAATATCATGTGCGAGCTGAACCTTTTCAAAATCACCAAGGTAACTTAGAACACACTTTTTATTTTTACAGAACAGTCGTTCCTTCTCTGGAGGTTCAGTCATTCTCTTTCTCGGCGACCTACACTCCATGTTGGTAGCATTTGCATGTGTATTCGGGTCATTAGTCTGGACGCGGTAGCTAGTGCACCCAACTGCTTCTCTACACAATTTTTCAGCCGAGCCATAGTCTTAAATTAATCTCCCTCTTTACTAGTCATCTCACCACCTTTGAATTCCCCCTGCTACTTTATACTTTACCCACGCATACCTAATTATGTTACTAGTTACCAGTTCCTACCCTATACGCTGTGTCACGTGCCCGGCTCGCATGCGACAGGTAACATTGCCGCAAATTACCACTCACTCGCTACTCCTACTAGTCATACCTATATGCAACCTAAATACTTGGGGAGTTCTGGATCCTAGAGTTCTGGATCCTAGAGTTCTGGATCCTAGAGTTCTGGATCCTAGAGAACTCTGAAACCTGTGGACTGCATGGAGACCTTGACCGTTGAAAATGTTCTTCTCCAGCTCCGCGAGTTCTTGGTCATTTGGATCTCCCAGATTCTCTATCACAATCAAATCTACCCCGACAACATCTTCGAAAAAAAGAAGTACTTGGACTTGATCATCTACGAGAGCCGTGCTCCTCCACTCTCCGATTACCTCACCCTGTTTGCCTCCCGCATGGTGTCTGTATTGGTGCAGAAAGAAGGCGGGGGAAAGGTACATGAGGTCATTGTGGTTGTCTATAAGGAGAGCAGTCTGCACGTGGTCAAACGGTATGTGGTGAATTTTAGTTATTTCTTGGGGCTCGCCTAGATTTAAAATTCTATGACTTTAAAATTCTATGGCTCTAAATTATGGCTCTAAATTATGGCTCTAAAATTCTATGGCTCTAAATTATGGCTCTAAATTATGGCTCTAAAATTCTATGGCTCCAAAATTCTATGGCTTTAAATTATGACTCTAAATTTCTATGGCTCTAAATTATGGCTCTAAAATTCTATGGCTCTAAAATTCTATGGCTCTAAATTATGGCTCTAAAATTCTATGGCTCTAATTATACATTTGATTTCGTCATCACTTTAAACAAGGGCTTGGATTATCTGCAGAAGGTAAAAGAAAGAGGTCAACTTTCAACATTCCTTCATTGTTTTCTATCGACAGCTTCACATATAACCGTGTAATATTGCGCAAAATGTGGGCACCAGTAAAGCAGACTATTTGTCAACGGATACATAGCACGTACGGAGTCAAGGTACAGTGTTTTTCAAAACTATTCAAACCAGCGGGGCAAAATGTTTCAAACTACACTTGCAAAATTAAACAACCAATAATTCAATACTTATGACTTAAAAATAAGGATCACAGATTCGAAATAAACTGTTTATGTGAAGTCTCTATTAAATATTAAAAACAGTAACTTTGTGAATTATTGGTTTGTTTAATTTGCCAGTGTGATTTGTTTAATTTGCCAGTGTGATTTGTTTAATTTGCTAGTGTGATTTGTTTAATTTGCTAGTGTGATTTGTTTAATTTGGCCGCGCTGGTTTGAATAGTTTTGAAAAACACTGTACACTCAAAAAGCCTTGAAAGCTCTCTATGTAATCTTAGACCCGTGCACCAACTCCTATGCTTGTTGGCGGCGATGCGAGGGTAAACACCCGTACACCCGGCTACCTCAGCAGAAAAAGGCCCAACGCAAACACCCGTTTTGGACCGTTGAAGATATAGAAAAGGGTTGAATACATTAACGAGTGTATTGGGAAGATGGTACAAGATTTTGAGACAATTTGAAGCTCTTTGTCACGAAATACAGGTGTAGTGGTGATTTTCTGCATTATATGCAGGCCAGCATAAAATCTAGGTCTGAGTCAATAAGTAATGCAATCTTTTATAGTGAGTGAGAAACTGTGTAGGAAAAGGTGAGGGTTGGGGTAAGAAAAGTCGATGGAATTGTTGGTTTATGGTATTGGCGTTGGCATTGATGTTGGTGGCTGGCTGGCTGGTAGGGCGCGAGCCCTAGTGACGGGCACGTGACGGGTGCGCTGCGCATTTTCGAGCACCGCACTACAAAAATTTTCCCCTGCGCTCGCAGGCACTGGAAAAAAAGAGCAAATTCTGAGATACTCTTTTTCACCAACCACACAAAATGTATGTTATCCACAAGCACCAAAGCTGGTGTAGTAGCAGACTCAGGAAGTTGTGATTATCAAGAGAAATGTGATCGAAGATTATAGTTCCAGCAATCGAGATGGTCTAGACGACAAATGAAAGATTTACAGCCACCCGCCCAGAGGAAAAGCGAGGCATTCCTGAAGCACACATGAAACAACCATGAAGCAACTATGAAACACACTCGAAAGACCTATAAATATTCATGAAATACCCTCAAACACACATGAAGCATCTATGAAACTTCCAGAATTACTGGGCATGAAAATTCTTAGGTGCAGCCAATCAGATGCCTAGAAACCCAGAAGTCCATCCCACGCACCCATCCCGATTTCCAGATGCACATTGCAATTCCCAATAATCCTACCATCCAACCAAATCTAGATCACTTCTCTATCACTCCAAACCTAAACCCACTATATCCACTTGGATCAATACTAACAGCCAGGACTAAGAGAACTAAGAAGGTCGGAATCACAGGTAAGTACGGTGTCAGATACGGTTCTTCGTTGAGAAGACAAGCCAAGAAGTTGGAGGTCCAACAGCACGCCAGATACGACTGTTCTTTCTGCGGTAAGAGATCCGTCCAGAGAGGTGCCGTCGGTATTTGGACCTGTAAGGCATGCAAGAAGACCGTTGCTGGAGGTGCCTACACTGTGTCCACCGCTGCTGCTGCCACTGTCAGATCGACCATCCGTCGTTTGAGAGAGATGGCCGAGGCTTAAATGGAATATAGCGTAAGAACTAATATTGAATCAATTGTATCTGTCTGTAGCCACTACCACTACTTGTACTATGCCACTGTCTGTCACTATGTCATTGACCCGCTTATAAGCATATTAAATGGAACATTCTTGGTCATTTGAGACCATCCTCGAATCTGAACTCTAGACTCATATACTTCAATGTCTAATCAACCATTAGTATGTAGAGATAGTATTCATTGGACACCAATTCTTAGTACAAGTGCACTAATGTTTGTTTGAGCTTGGCACGACTCTATTAGAATATTACTACTTTGAACACAATAAAACCAATAAGTCAATATTTTAAATAACTATATTTGATTTAATTATTATTAATATAATCACCGCTATCTTTATTAAAGCTTTTAATGTTAAAATAATATATCATGTAGTCTGTCAGATCACCATGGGTAGTGCTCTACCTATTGAGGTATATGAAGTCCCTCTGCCTTGCACTGAGTCTTTTACTCAGAATTCTACTCATAGTATGGTTCTATTTTTCGTAGGTAGCGGATAATTTAAGACAGCGGTTGATGTAGAGTATGATAAGTCATTGTTCAGAAAGCTTAAGTCGGTTCTTTCCTCGACAAAATATCTGGATGTCAAGATTTCCCGCTCTTGTTCAAATTCAAAGGCGTCAATCCCATAATCTTTGATTAGTAGATCGTCCTCTCTAGTGAAACTTTTGCCCCTCACGTTTCCGTATAATGGGGGATTGGTTTTCAGAAACTCGAGCACTAGCGAGAGCAATAGCGAGAGCAATAGCGAGAGCAATAGCGAGAGCAATAGCGAGAGCACTAGCGAGGATTGCAGTAGCGAGGATTATTATAATCAGCATAAGATAAACAGCATTTTCGAATACTAGAATATCAGGAAATTAGAATATCAGGAAATTAGAATATCAGGAAATTAGAATGTCAGGAAAAAAAACAAAAGAAAAAAAAATAGAAAAGAAAAAATACTGGGACAATGGCGGTGGTGATGAAATACTCCTCCTATGGTGGATCATCTGCGAATGAACATAGTAACCAGACTACCTGACGTAACCGGATTCTAACATCTAACATGGAGGTCGTACCCGGATTCTGACATTATTGTAGTGTAGTATAGTGTAGTGTAGTATAGTACAGTGTAGTGTATCGTATAGTGTATATTCTAGTGTAGTGTAGTATAGTATAGTATAGTATAGTATAGTATAGTAGAGTAGAGTATAGTAGAATATAGTAGAGTAGTATAGTAGAGTAGTAAAATAGAGTATAGTAGAGTAGTAGAGTAGTAAAGTATAGTAGAGTATAGAGTATAGTATAGAGTATAGTAGTAGACTACTAGAGTGCTACTACAGAGTAATCTAGAATATCAGGAAATTGGAATATCAGGAAATTGGAATATCAGGAAATTGGAATATCAGGAAATTGGAATAATAGAATACTAAAATGTATGGTGTAGGAGTTGCTGCAACATGAGGAAGTAGTACTTTAAGATGTACTGCATGTAAGCAGGTCACATAAATCAATGAAGGGAATGAACGGCCCATACTATGTAGGAATAGTTTAAGGGTGGTCCACGCCCCGCAAAAAAGGGGGCAGGTGGCAACAGACATGGACTAAGTGTGGAAAAGAGTGAATTACTCTTATGAGAGATTATGGAATAAGCTCAGTCTGGGAACAGTGTGTTCAGGACATTCTTGATAGAGTATAGCTATAGAATAGAAATAGAAATGACTGAGATGAATATTGAACTTCCACAACTATAGCATGCCGTTGGTTCCCAATGACTTAAGCGTTCCAGCATATGCAATGATAGAAGATAAAGAGTGGTAGTGGCTTGTAATACTGCACATAGTAATACACACTAGTAGATCTGAATATCTGAATATTAGAATATGGGAATATCGGAATATCGGAATATCTGAATATCTGAATATCTGAATATCTGAATATCGGAATATCGGAATATTAAAATATCTGAATATCTGAATATTAGAATATCTGAATATCTGAATATTAGAATATCCGAATATCCGAATATCTAAATATCGGAATGTTAGAATATCTAAATTTCTGAATATCTGAATATTAGAATTTCTGAATATCTGAATATCCGAATATCTAAATATCTGAATATCTGAATATCCGAATATCTAAATATCGGAATATTAAAATATCTGAATATCTGAATATTAGAATTTCTGAATATTAGAATATCCGAATATTAGAATATTAGAATATTAGAATATCTGAATATCCGAATATCTAAATATTAGAATTTCTGAATATCTGAATATTAGAATTTCTGAATATCTGAATATTAGAATATCTGAATATCCGAATATCTAAATTTCTGAATATCTGAATATCTGAATATCTGAATATCTAAATATCTGAATATTAAAATATCTGAATGTTAGAATATCTGAATATCTGAATATCTGAATATCTGAATATCGAGGTTTCAGTAGTGCATGCCAACGAGAACCTAGCAGGTACAGAGTCAAGGTGTTGGCGCTTAACGCTTGCAATTGTGGAGCGGTGATAACGTTTGCTAGGTTCCTATAAACTCAACCCAAGGACGCCGTGACAGATTTACTTATCTGCCCTTCTTATAGGCCAAGCCATATGTTGAGACACAGGAGCGTGGCTCCATGTTTCCCTGAGACCGCGATCGCCTAGATGCAGGATGGCTTAAATCCTCTTCCTAGCAACCATTTCCTCCTTACGTTAGAAATGTGCTCATCTGCACATGCACCAAGTGTTAATGCTAACACTTGCATGCTCCTGCACTCATATGCCGGTGGAATGTGAACCTGAAGGTTACTCACGTGTCTGATATCACGTGAGCATGAGGTACAGATGTCCCACAAGGTCAACACTTCGTAGATGTGTTGTATGCATACCAGAGAAACATTATGTGCAGGTTGGTAGTGGATGATAAGTTTTCACCCATTTCGACGCTTCTTGTTTTTTTGGTCTTGTAAGCTACAAATTACGTATCCCTGTATATGAATATGTAGTAAATCATAGGCTGAAACCAGCTGGATTGAGAATAAGGCCGAGCTGTCTCAGGCACCGCAGGCAGCCACTCACGTGACTTGGCCTTGTACACCCCAGTACCAAAAGACCCAGTCAATTAATAAGGAAAAGAATTCAACTGGAAAATTTTTCTAAGTACCTTACCTGCCCATATTATTTTTATCTCTTTTTTTTTTTCGTTGGATTAGCGTAGAGGTGTGGGGATGTCTGGATAATTCTTTATATACACCACCAAGGACCAAGGTATTCAAAAAAACGAATTTTGAAATTCTGAAAAATACACTGGAATCGTCTTTTTCCCCTTATTCTAACCCCAATATATATCTTTCTTTTTCTGAGTACTGGATTTTTGGCGGGTCTTAGTATTGCATGACATGTGCACTGATGGCCAGAAATGTGAATATACTGCGAATCCTTACCCACCCGACTAACCACTGCACCACACCAAACACCAAAGACCAAAGACCAAAGACCAAACACCAAAGACCCAAACACCAAAAACTCAAAAACCAAAGACCCAAACACAAAAGACCAAAACACCAAACACTACTAGTTCGTATTTCCCTGACTACTGACCCTGTCGAGTTTCTAATCCTCATCTACGGTACATCTGCTGTCTACCGTCTACTGATTAGAACCCACTATTCCTATATACTGTCCACTGTCAGATCCACAATACCTAGTACTCTACCTATGGAGTTATACAGCCTTTTTGCCAGACACTAACACAGACCATTGTTAAGGGTCACCAGTCATGTGCCTCTTACTCAGCATTCAATGTATGGAGTACCAGGAAGGCCTGACGTGAGTAGAACCATGAACCTTGGTTTGAAAACACTAAAGATTAGCTTAGGTTTCTGCTTTGAGAAACATCAACGAGTAAGATAACTCAGTACTTACGTTAACGTTCAACAATCTAACATCACTGCTATTATAGTGTTTACTATTCCGAAGTGCTATTCCGAAGTGCTATTCCGAAGTGCTAGTCGAAGTTAAGTATCAGTCAACCTAAAGTGTTGGTCTCCTTGCTAAGTATGATTACTGTCATGAATCTCAGGTCTACTTTCTGAGCAGTACTTATTGGACTTTTGGACTTTTGAACTTTTGGTCATTGGACTTTTGGTCATTAGACTTTTGGACCTTTGAACTTTTGAACTTTTGGTCATTAGACTTTTGGACTTTTGGACTTTTGGTCATTAGACTTTTGGACCTTTCAACTTTTGGTCATTAGACTTTTGGACTTGAGGCTTCCCATAAGTACTAGGATCTATGGATTGGTGCAATTTCAACTACTAATCAAGTCTTTTTAAGACGGCCTCCAGATCAGAGGGACCAATACTGATTACACATTGGCTGGTACTTTATTCTATTAAAACCGATTATTCTAGGTTTCAGCCCGACTCAAAGTCCTCCTCTATTGGATTTAAAGGCAACTTCATCCATTCCAGGCGTTGTGCTACCGGGCTTTCTAGTCAATAACTCAAAAGACATCAATTTTCAAAGCAAGGATGTCATTATAAATCCTCCAAAGTCAGCAATTCTATAAACTTCTCATCTTTCAATATAGCATCTCGACTATATTTATGCTTTTTAAGTATTCATTTTTCTCGGCAATCTGCATCTGAATTTCGACCAAAACGGTTAAATCGTCTTAGATCAGATTCGCTTAGGTGTGTTTTTAAGTTAAACAACATAATCTACCTTGCTACTTCGACAGCGTTTCATAAATGTTTCAGAAGAATTTCATAAATGTTTCAGAAGAATTTCATAAATGTTTCAGAAGAATTTCATTCATGTTTCAGAAGAATTTCATAAATGATTCAGAAGTATTTCATCTAGCGAAACCACAGCCAAGAAACGGGCTTGGTAAAATTAGAGAACGAACACCCTGTTGAGCTTGACTCTAGTTTGATATTGTGAAAAGGTATGAAAGGTTTATAGCCATGTCCCACTGTAATATTTATGGCTAAGAATTTCATGGCAAGTCCTAAATCTTTCATTTGAAAGCAACTGCTTAAAATTTCCTTTGTCCTTGACACATCTTTGATTTTATTCCCAAGAACCAACAGATCATCGACATAGAGTGCAATTAACATTAACGATTTTCCATTTCGTTTTGTTATAAATGCACGTTTCATTTGTGGCCCTTCTGAAGCTCATCTTACTGATGGTTTCATCTATCACTTTGTTCCAAACAAGAGGTGCCTGCTTCAAACATATAGGGTGTCGTTGGGATGTCACAATCAAAGATAATGGTGTATATAAAGGTCCGGTCTTTGATTGTGGGAGCAAGAAGATCCAAAGTAGAAGTGGGAGTTCGGTGGCAGTGAAATACCACTCCATCGTCTCTTGACTAATGAAAGAATTACTCCAAGTACTTTCCTATATGTTTACCTCAGAATTTGTCAACGAGTACCTTGCATGTACGGAGGAAAGGTACTTCGTGGATATGTTGTAGTCAGGTCACTGAAAGATTATAGGGTTGTACCGTCCTTGAATAATAAGATTGTACCGTCCTTGAACAATAAGATTGAACTTGAACAATAAAGTTGTACAGAACTTGAACAATAAGATTGTACCGACCTTGAACAATAAGATTGAACTTGAACAATAAGATTGTACCGTCCTTGAAGTTCTAAAATCAATTGGAAAAGATAAACACTTTATATCTTTAAACATAGGCTCAAATATGGCTTCTCAAAACACTGTTAATAATACAATCATAAATGTAACAATACTAATATTACATCTTGAATTGTTGAAAACCAGCAATGAAAGAGAGTGCTCTGATAACCACGGCTTGCTGGTTAGCCAGCCATCTGTTTTCCTGCAGCAACCAATTGTAGCAACAATTGATTGAGTGATGAAGGAAGAATCTCCAAATATATAAAGGGGACTTTGCCCCATTTATTGTTAGTATCGACAATTGAATATCAACTGCCCGGAGGGATACCAAGATACCTCCAAGAACCAATCCCACCAAAAGATCTCGTATTGATAATACTTCAATGAGCACTGACAACTCTTCTCCTCCTCCTGAAACACTTCCCCTGAAGCAAACACTTCCCCTAGAGTGTTTACATATCTTGATGAGACTATGAGGTCAATGTCTTATAGTATGAGTCACCCACTGGATATCACTTCCTGGTTAATCACAGGTCCTCCTGGTACCGTATCCGTCGTTGCGGAGCTGGCGTTATCTTCTGTATATGAATCCATCCTGCATAGAGCATGGAAGGACTGGTTGAATTGGCGTTATTGTAAAACCTTAACCACCAATGCTAACTGAGTCGACATGTTTCGAACATACATAAACACATGTCAAATTGTCAACGAGCACAGTGTTTTCAAAACTTCTTTGACGATATCCAGGACTTTGGCACTCATCATGTCACTGGATGCAAACCACTGGAGATCTCTTTCCAATTGCAACGGCCATTCGAATGCTGCACACTGTAGGTGCATCGAGAGAACCATCTGGTTCGAAGTGCCGTCCAAGAAGCCATCAATCATGAGATCCTCATACGACTTTTCTCACAACTCTTTGGGTTTGCGGAGGTAGTACCGGTCCACGGGCGAGTTTCCACACACCAAAATGGCCAAGCTACCTTTGGACGACTTTCCTCTTCCTGCACGGCCAAATTAGTTCATTCAAAGCAGCACGAATGTTTCGAACCACACTAGCCAAATTATACAAACCATTCATTCAAAAAGCTTCGTACCCCTCCGCCCAGTCTTTCAAACCAAATAGCGTAAATTTTCTCACACCAACTTTCATCAGTATTCAATCTTCTGAAATCTAGATCTGGAGGATTGCCCCATGTGTACTGCATTTGGGAGTCTTGCAGTACCAATCAAGGGTCAGTACCAATCAAGGGTCAACACCGACGGAACTGAACCGGTTTTCTTGTTATCCTGTTCACAACAACTTGTGAGGGGTTACAAAACTTTGTGCATTATTGGTTGTTTGATTTTGCAAGTGTGATTCAAACCTTTCAACTTATGTTTTAGTATATATATTGATATACAGGGATATGTAAGTTGTACCTTACAAGACCGAAGTCTTAGACCAGGTGCGAGGTGGGTGAGAACTTTTCACCAAGGACCTGCACATAGCGCTTCACTCAATTCGCATCCAACGCAACTACGAAGTACATCGACTCCGTACTTGCTAAATACTTATTGACAAAACCAGTGCATCCAAACGATTCAAACCACACTAGCATAAATAAATAACCAATAATTCCAAAACGTTCATAGTTATGATTTGAAAATTGTTAAGCATCAAAGATTCGAAATCAACTGTTTATGTGGAGTGTTTACTAAATATTAAAAATAGTAACGTTTTGAATCCTTGGTTTTTTTGATTTTGCTAGTGTGGTTTGAAACATTTTGCCGCTGGTTTGAAACGTTCTAAAAACATGTACTGACCTTGAACAATGGTTGTACATACTTTGAACAATAAAGCTGTATATACTTTGAACAATAAAGCTGTATATACTTTGAACAATAAAGCTGTATATACTTTGAACAATAAAGCTGTATATACTTTGAACAATACAGCTGTATATACTTTGAACAATTAGATTGTACAGAATTTGGACAATAAAGTTGTACAGAAATTGAACAATAAGATTGTACAGACCTCGAACAATAAAGTTGTACAGAAATTGAACAATAAGATTGTACAGACCTCGAACAATAAAGTTGTACAGAACTTGAACAATAAAGTTGTACAGACCTCGAACAATAAAGTTGTACAGAACTTGAACAATAGGCTGTGCAGACCTTAGACGACAAAAAGTAAAAGAGGTGCTGTGACCTCGTCACATAGCACTTTGGTCTTGTAAAGTACTACTTACATATCCCTGGATATTAAGAAATACTAAAACAAAAGTTGAAAGAAGTTGAGGAGCCAGAAAAGTTACCACAGGGATAACTGGCTTGTGGTAGTCAAGCGTTCATAGCGACTTTGTTTTTTGATTCTTCGATGTAGGCTCGTCCTATCATACCAAAGCAAATTCGGTAAGCGTTGGATTGTTCTCCCACTAATAGGGAACGAGACCTGGTTCAGACCGTCGTGACACAGGTTAGTTTTGCCCTAGTGATGGATGATTGTTACAATAGTAACTAAACTCAGCACGAGAGGAACCGTGCATTGAAACAATTGGTATATGGCTTTGTTTGATAAAGCATTGAGCTACCATGTGTTGATTATGGCCGAATGCCTCTAAGTCAGACTCCATGCTAGAAGGAATGATGTTTGAGAAAAGGTTAATATAAGCTGTAAAGCTCGAGACCATATAGAATGATTCTGGGTTAGAAACACCCAGTGATGCACTTGGAGTAAAGAAGCACTTGGAGTAAAGAATCACTTGGAGTAAAGAATCACTTGGAGTAAAGAATCACTTGGAGTAAAGAATCACTTGGAGTAAAGAATCACTTGAAGTAAAGAAGCACTTGGAGTAAAGAATCACTTGGAGTAAAGAATCACTTGAAGTAAAAAAGCACTTGGAGTAAAGATTATTTCAGAGTTCCTAAGTAGACGACTTAGTGGGAACATGGGATTGTAAGTGGTGGAGTAGCCTTGTTGCTACGATCCATTGAGATTTCCAATGCTCGAAGATTTGCTTTGGTGAAGACCTGAAATCTCTCTCTGTGTGAGGGGGTGTTGGTACAAACTGGGGGTTTGGTGTACCGAGGAATCTTGGTATACTGAGATACCCAAACCGATGGTATAGTACTAAGACCTTAGGAGACTCTAGGGTGGAGGGTAATAGGCCACAGTGCTGGGACTGATGTGACTATGGGCGACAACTGTCTGTCCATTTCTTCTTCCCGTCCACTAAATAGAATGGACTATAGAGAGAACGAGGGGTGTTGGACCAGCTTTTACCACTAGTTCTGCACGTGGCCAGCCAAGAGAGTGTACTGATCAGCAGAGTCCTCTTGTATGAGTGCAGATATCATGATAGACCAGAACAGAAGATTGTTTTCCTGGTGCATGGCATGCAGAGGCTTGTCAAAGAATGAGAGTTTTGCCTTCAACACTGAAAAGACCAGTGTTTACTGATTGGGTGGTCTAGGATTCATATCCCGCAAAGTACCATCCGTTAGGGTCCACCCGACTAGGCTTCTGTGGATATAAGTATAGCCTCAGTGTAGAGTACACATATCGAATAGGCATGTTGAGCCATATTTGTAGGGTTATAAGGAAAAAGAGTTGGGTGAATAGGGCCATAGTTGAAGTGGTGTTGGTTATAACGAAATTTTGAAATGTTTGATGGGATGGAGATGAAATGGAGATTTAATCCAAGACCATTCAGCGTTAGAGGACCATCCAGCGTTAGACGACCATTCAGCGTTAGATGACCATCCAGTGTTAGAAGACCATCCAGTGTTAGACAACTTCTCGTAAGTACCAGAGTCATATGGGGAACATGACCGTCCTTACCAAGTTCCACCAAGTTCCACCAAGTTAATCAACAACTTGACCATGACTAGGAGACTACCATCATGACACTGAGTCTGGTCACGGTAGTTGACTGTAACACAACTATTACCCGACTAGAGCGTTCCGACTATTAGTAGCCCTTCAGAAGTTTCCAGACTACTGTTAGGTCATCGTTCTGGAGATGTCGTTTTTCACAAGCCCGTTAGGACCCTAACCCCTGCGAATACAGGCCAAAGCCTCAGGTCGCATATTAATTCTAAAATTTGGTCTGCATACCAGTACACTTCCAACCTATGTCATGGAGAAGAGTCAGGCCACGGTAGATTCAGGGAAAGCAGTTTATAATCAGGTGTAGGGGAAAAAAGTATATACCCCTCCGTCTAAAAAGGGTCATGCTCATAGGATTATATTTGGAGTGCATCAGAATCGTAGCAGTGTACTAGGTTGAAAGAGACATTCCCAATAGAAGCTCATAATGGTTTGACCGATTAGTGGTATTGCCCGATATGAACTCACTTTTTGCTGCTCGCCACTAATTAAGACTGGAAGCCTGGATCATTAAAAAACTGTTTCGTTCTGACCGCTGGACATATGATAATTTCTTTGAGTCCTTTAGAATTCTGGAGCAAGCTGACTGCTTGAAATATAACTTAGGGAAGAGACTGGTCCCAGAGAAGAGACTGGTCCTAGGGAAGAGACTGAATCCTAGGGAAGACCAGATAACTCGAGAAATGTACCAAATCATTGTTCAGTATTCTGAGTGATCCCCCAGGCTCCTAGTGATTGTTATGATTGGGGTAACCAATAATTCTAGTTATGTAGAATTCCAGTATGTATCTCGCTAGTCCATGTAACTCCAGTAATATTATACTTAGAACATGTCATAAGCCCTCTGGGAGTGCAGTATCCAGTCCCCTCTTAAATCCACTCAAGTGTATACTTCAAAATTCCCCATTTCGAGTACTTGAGGATAGACGTATCCATGGAAGTAAGTAGGAGCCTGAAGCACTTCACTGACTTGAGACTCGCGGGGCGGATGGGAAAGACACACCAGGCATCCACTTTACCTGCCTATACCGAATTCTAATGCTGGAAATAGTTTGGTAGTTTAACAGTACTGGTCGAAAAGAGGGTCCAATAGTAGTCCAAGAGTAGCCAAATACTAGTGAACAAGACTGTAGGCTAGTTTCCGAGGGTTCTTGGCCGATTGCAACGTAGATCATATCAGCATCATCTTAGTCTTATCAATTCATTAAAGAATTTGGTGAGTTTAGTCAACGAGTTCGAGACTTGTTCGCATGAACATTTTGAAGGAGAAGCTCTTTTTTCTTGATTCGAGACCTGGTGGTTTCGGATTTTCCATAAATACATGAAACCAACGTTTGGAATGCGCCTGGGAATATGCTGTCGACCTTCTTTCCAATGCAGTAGTTTGTGACCCAATCCTCTCTATTGCTGCATATAGCCGATTACTCCAATGCCGTTTTCTGTGATTGGTATATCAACTTTAAGTATGTCTGATCTCAGGCTGTTCTTGAGTATCTGGATTTCCGTGGAATCACTAGTTAAAAATATGACGAGTAGTGTCTGACTAGCCCAAGATTACTGGTAAAGAGTAGTGTCCAAGACTAGGGGTCCAAGACTGTCTAGATTGCACAGACTTCCCAGACTGTTTAGACTATCAGTGACCTAGAGGACAGTATCTGCAACTCCATTTCACCGCATCAAGTGAGACAATTGGAATGACTCTAATATGGCAACATAAGTACTTAGTCTGACTTTTACCATTATATTTCTAGATCACAAATCAGTCAGTAATTGAAACAATATGACTATGACATTTCAGCCGTGCAGTGAGTGGGAAGAGGGCCCAATACCTGCCTCTGCCAGGTCCAGTCAATACCAAGAAAAAAAAGTAGGGGAAAAAAGAAGGGGAGTAATCTCCTGTCTAAGTACTGCGATAAGGGTGGCAAATCCCTGCATGATACCCACATATTTCAAGTCCTCCCATGTTTCAAGTCCTCGCATAGAGTGCTACATGTTTCAAGCACGTGCAGGAATGCATACCCCCAATGTATATAACCAAGAGGTTCCCCCCCTTGATTAGCCAATACCTTAAGTTTTACAGCTCGTGGTTTTTCCTAGGTTTATTAAAGCTTAATACTTATGAAAGAAGAATTAGGTTTTTTTATGAGACTGTCTGGTACCGCCCAGCTACTGATACCACTGATACGACTAATACACCAATACTGATACGACTAATACACCAATACTGATACGACTAATATTGATACCGATATATACTATGATATCTACTTATGCAGATTGCTAACTGAGACTACTGATACTGATACTGATACTGATACTGATACTGATACTGATACTGATACTGATACTGATACTGATACTGATACTGATACTGATACCATATTTACTTACACAGAGAGCTCACTATGGGTATCCATCCAAAAAGCATGTAAGTTACCCTCCTCTACTATGGCCAACAACGACAGACTGCGCAGACTCACCACAACTACTATTGACCCTTAGTTACCATTGCAATTACTAACATACAGTAATTAATAGAAACTATTACTACACTAATCCTTTTCTATTACCATTGTTGTACTGACTATTAGCTTGATATGATTTATACTGACTATCTTGAGTATGATTAGTACTGACTAGCATGATATGATTAGTACTGACTATTAGTTTAGGTATGATTAGTACCGAATATAAGCTTGACTATTACTGTTATACAAGAAGAAGGGGGGATTGGCAATGACGTTGGTCAACAACCTCTGGCACCCGAGCCAGTGATATTGCTGTCCTTCAAGAAGTCAACTTTTCAAAGAACTTCAAAGTGGCTCGTGAGCCGCGGCAGACCTCAACCCTACCATTTCCATCGACTTAAACCCCATTGATGTCTCTGCTTCCTCCAAGTGCCTCGGTATGTTTATTCAGGTCGTCCAGAACATTTAGACCTTCGAAGAAATTGTGTCCAGGAAAGTGTTCTATATTTTACTCCACGAAAGTTCTATCATCAACTGATCCACTGATAACGATCCACCGGAATGGATGCGGCCCCCAAAACAAAGCTGAATACTATTGCGAATATTCATATTAACCTGTCCACCCTAACACCTTGGGGGTCTTCGGTGAAAGAATCTTTTAAATATCACATGACTATTACTATATCAGTGCTAGCATTTGCTGGATGATAAAAAGATGAACTAGGATTTACTAGTATATGATGCAGGATGGTCGATTCTGTTACGGCAACAATAGAGGAGGTTGGCGGGTGCGCTGCCCCAGGCAACTGGTGCTCATACCATTTTTACAGTGGCCTTACACTTGCTCATAACCATTGACTTGCTCATAACCATTGACTTGCTCATAACCATTGACTTGCTCATAACCATTGGCTTGCTCATAACCATTGACTTGCTCATAACTATTAGCAAGCTCATGTCTATTAAAAGGCTCAAAACCATAAACAGGCTCGTATTCTTGATTGATCAAAAACTGGTTTGATGTTTTGGTTGGGGTAGATGACTCTTGCAGATAGTAAGGCGCAGTGAAGGGGTGATCAGCCAGAAGTAAAAAAGTAACGTGATTTCGTGATTTCTGAGGATTTGCTAGGGGCTGGTAATGTATGATTTGTGCGTCAAAGATTTGGTCATGTGGAGATTTCTGGAGATCCAGTGGCTACTACAGGAACGGAAGATGGGGTACTGCAGGTAAGACAGAGAGGAAGAGAGAGAGAAAGAGATGGGGAGTTTGAGGAAATACAGATTTAGCATTAAAGAGTGGTGAATGTGGTTTTGGGGTTTGGGCGGCCGACTGGGGAATACCCAAATAGGCAAATTTCCGGCCTTCCCAGCACCTACCTTCCCAGCACCTACCTTCCCAGCACCTCCAATTAAAAAAGGACAGAGACCTCTATTCAAAAAAGGACAGAAAAAAACGGAGAATGGACTAAGAGAGGTGATAGAGACCAAAATTTAGAGGTATGGGATTTAAAGGTATATATGGACACACGGTGTTCGCGTACCAACCCACATCACTATTATAGGACAAGTGACTCCTATTTAAGTCATAAGTCATTAAGTCATTGGTCTCATTAAGTTATCAAATCTTAAGCCATAAGTCTGCATTGAGTGTTTCTGATACTTAAAAAAGGCAATTCTATTATTATGCATGCCAAAAAAAGACTCAAATAGAGTATTGGTGGTTGGGTGAGGCTGAGCACAGCCAAATAAGGTGCAGTGAGTGAGGCATTAAAGTATAAGGAACAAAGCAAAGCAAATCCTAAAGAACAAATGGGAACCTAAAAGTGAAACAAACAGCCAAAAGTGAAACAAACAGCCAAAAGTGAAACCCCAAAGCAGAACAAAAGTGGCGAAAGGAGAACAAAAGCGGCCCAAGGAGAACAAAAGCGGCCCAAGAAGAACAAAAACAGCCCAAATGAAACATGTGAAACACCATTTTTTGAATTATGCAAAAAAAGTAAACACTCTGTGTATGTGTCAATATTATCATTGCATGATGAAACCACCATACTCAGAAACAAACAAAACAGAACAGAACAGAACAAGAGGAAAAAAAAAGAACAGGAATAGTGATGGATTAAAATGACCATAGAGACGACTAGAATCTCAAATAGATTAGAAAAAATTATTTAAGACCAATAAAAAATAATGATTATGATTGGTTGGATGAATATATTGGGGAATTGTAGTTTTGGAGTATTGAGATATGGGTTATGAGCGCGCAACGGCCGCGCAGGGAAGCGCAGGGAAGAAAGCCCGAAAGCTTAAAATGAAACACGCCAAACGCGCTCCCCAGTAATAATTCAATAATACACAGTGGACAGAATTAGACAGAATTGGACAGAATTCGACAGAGTTAGACAGAATTCGACAGAATTCGACAGAATTAGCAGATGAAATTAGTATACAGATTGAGACAGAATTGGTGGCTTAGACAATATTGGACAGGTCGTTGGACAGATTAGTACGATTATTTAGACATGGACAGAAATACAGATTGGTGTCGCATCTACTAATGCACTGACATCTACACGGTGCACATACCATGGACAGAAATAGACAAAAAAAATAGAAGTGGATGGACAATGTTTCAGATTAAGTAAATGATAGACAAATTGGATAGACCGACTGGACAAACTGGACAAATGGTAGACAGAAAGACACGAAAACTGGACAAATGGTAGACAGACAGACACGAAAACTGGACAGACACATTGTACTTACTGGACATACTAGACAGGACAAACAACAGACAGAAAAAACCCAAAAACTATTATTACCAATTACTGCCATTATTACGAGCACTTATGGTCTGGATCAGGGTCAGGAGATGGCTTTTTTAGCGATCGAGGGACTGTGTGCAGGAGCGTCCGGCTATCGAACCACTTCCAACAAGTGATTACCGAAGCGAACGTCCGATTGATGCATGATTTTTTTTCTGGGCATTTGCTTCTGTTACAGAACCTGGTTTCAGGTGACCCATTTGGGTATTTTCATCTTAGCCCTTTATTTCGTGTTCGAGCTCTGTTTGGCCAACCACCACAAGTTCACGAGATTCAGTTTCAAAAGCAATAAAAAAAAAGAAACTATGTCTAGAAGAGGTTTTGAACTCAGATCGTTTGTTTGCCTTGCAGATCTCGCTAGACATTAGGAAAACAATGGGAACAAATACTAAGCCTTGGGCCAAGGCTGAGCGGACCTGCATATAAGACAAAGAAACGATCGGCCCTGCGTTCTGCACCAAAGCCCCCTTTTTCCGATCAACACTGTTACTTCTGCCGTAGCCGGTTTTCTTTCTGATTTTAGTGGCCATATACAGGACATCTTTCTTTTTTTTCCTGCAGAAAACCAAATTATCTTCTTGTTTCCTGCAGATCCCGATCGGACTCCAGCGTCCTCCCTCGTCTCTCCGCCTAAGTATCTCCCAATTAATGTCCCATCTCGGTATTTCCTGTACCCCCTGCACGCCCAATGCAGGGTTTAGATCCTCTGCCAAACAATCACAATCTTCCCCTACACTTTGCTTGTGCACAAACGTAAATCCCCAAATATATAAAGACCCAATGCCTCCCCCCCAAGTCCAGTCTTTTTTTTTCCTTCTCTATCCACTAACGAAAATGAAGTATTCAATATTGTTTCACATTCTTTCCACCAGTGCCGCTCCCCTCGTTATCGGAGACGACCCTTCCGTGCAGCTGGGGGTGCGCAGTGTTGCACGTGCCTCCGCACGGGCTGCTAGCGGCTCCTCTTCCCTTGCTGCTTTTGGCAGCCGCGCTAACAATATTACTACTACTTCTTCTTCTTCTTCTTCTGCTACCACCGCCAACGTCGCCAACGCCACCAGGCCGCTTACTTTTTACCCCAAATCGGAATTTGCCTATAATGGACAGCCGTGCCGGGACTTCCGCGGCCAAGCTCTCTCTGCCATGCCGCTCGAGTGTATTTACGACTCGGTTTGCAACCAGGAAGTGGTTGAGTCGCCGGAGTCGTGTTTTCTGACCGGCTTTGACCCCCGGGGCACCGTGACCGTGGCCGAATTGATGGCCATGGAGAATGTGTGTCAACAGGAGGCCATTTGTTACCGTTCCATCTATGGCTATGGTCATGATGAAGATGGCCTCTGCTTTGTGGGAACCTCTCCTTTTGCAGGCGGCTCTCTGTCTTCTGGTCAATCCAACAATAGCTCTTTGGGTGCTAAGAACCAGGGCTCCTTAGGTTCTCAAGGTGCTCCAGGTGCTCAAGGCTCTTCAGGTACTCCAGGTGCTCCAGGTGCTCCAGGTTCTCAAGGCGCTCCAGGTTCTCCAGGTGCTCCAGGCTCTCAAGGTGCTCGAGGTGCTCCAGGCTCTCAAGGTGCTCCAGGTTCTCAAGGTGCTCGAGGTGCTCCAGGTTCTCCAGGTGCTCCAGGTTCTCAAGGCGCTCCAGGTTCTCCAGGTGCTCCAGGCTCTCCAGGTGCTCCAGGTGCTCCAGGTTCTCAAGGTGCTCCAGGTGCTCCAGGTGCTCCAGGTTCTCAAGGTGCTCCAGGTGCTCCAGGTGCTCCAGGTGCTCCAGGTGCTCCAGGTGCTCCAGGTGCTCAAGGCTCTCCAAGCTCTTCTGGTTCTCAAGGCTCTCCAGGTGCTCAAGGTGCTCAAGGTGCTCCAGGTTCTCAAGGTGCTCGAGGTGCTCCAGGTGCTCAAGGCTCTTCAGGCGCTCCAGGTGCTCCAGGTTCTTCTGGTTCTCAAGGCTCTCCAGGTGCTCAAGGTGCTCCAGGTGCTCAAGGCTCTCCAAGCTCTTCTGGTTCTCAAGGCTCTCCAGGTGCTCAAGGTGCTCAAGGTGCTCCAGGTGCTCAAGGCTCTTCAGGTGCTCCAGGTGCTCCAGGTTCTCAAGGTGCTCCAGGTGCTCCAGGTTCTCAAGGTGCTCCAGGTGCTCCAGGTGCTCCAGGTGCTCCAGGTGCTCCAGGTGCTCAAGGCTCTTCAGGCGCTCCAGGTGCTCCAGGCTCTCAAGGTGCTCCAGGTGCTCCAGGTGCTCCAGGTTCTCAAGGTGCTCCAGGTGCTCCAGGTGCTCCAGGTTCTCAAGGTGCTCCAGGTGCTCCAGGTGCTCCAGGCTCTTCAGGTGCTCCAAGCTCTCCAAGCTCTTCAGGTGCTCCAAGCTCTCCAAGCTCTTCTGATTCTCAAGGCTCTTCAGATGCTCCAAGCTCTTCAGGTGCTCCAAGTCCAGCAATAGCCGAAGCCTCAGCGAAATCCAGTGGAACTCAATCCGAAGGCCATGTTGACGAATCCTACGACATTTCCGAAGGTTACCAAGGTCCAGTGAAGTCCCACGTTTTAGCAAACTCCAATGGAATTCAATCGGAAACTCCTACAACTACTCAAGACTCCGTTCATGTTGAGGAATCTACTAAAGATTCAAGTTCCCAAATTCCAGCTATAACCTCAGTTCCAGGCACTTCCCCAATGATCGACGATCACGTTGAGAAGTCGTCTGAAGAGTTTGATTCTGAACTACCAAACGTAACTTCAATTTCAGGAAATCCCCCAGTGATTGGCGATTACGTTGAGGAATCTTATGTCGAATCCGGTTCTCAAGCTCCAGTCATTACTTCAGTCCCAGAAGCCTCCTCAATCGTTGACTATCAGAATGAGGAATCTGAAGAGGATCATAAGCTGACAGCCTGGGTTCCAGAAGGCCCCACAATCGTTGACTATCAGAATGAGGAATCTAAAGAGGATCATAAGCTGACAGCCTGGGTTCCAGAAGGCCCCACAATCGTTGACTATCAGAATGAGGAATCTAAAGAGGATCATAAGGTGACAGCCTGGGTTCCAGAAGCCTCCTCAATCGTTGACTATCAGAATGAGCATACGCTGACAGCCTGGGTTCCAGAAGCCCCCACAATCGTTGACTATCAGAATGAGGAATCAGAAGAGGATCATTCCTGGCTTCCAGAAGCCCCCGAAATCGTTGACTATCAGAATGAGCATACGCTGACAGCCTGGGTTCCAGAAGGCCCCACAATCGTTGACTATCAGAATGAGGAATCTAAAGAGGATCATAAGGTGACAGCCTGGGTTCCAGAAGCCTCCTCAATCGTTGACTATCAGAATGAGCATACGCTGACAGCCTGGGTTCCAGAAGCCCCCACAATCGTTGACTATCAGAATGAGGAATCAAAAGAGGATCATTCCTGGCTTCCAGAAGCCCCCGAAATCGTTGACTATCAGAATGAGCATACGCTGACAGCCTGGGTTCCAGAAGGCCCCACAATCGTTGACTATCAGAATGAGGAATCTAAAGAGGATCATAAGGTGACAGCCTGGGTTCCAGAAGCCTCCTCAATCGTTGACTATCAGAATGAGCATACGCTGACAGCCTGGGTTCCAGAAGCCCCCACAATCGTTGACTATCAGAATGAGGAATCAGAAGAGGATCATTCCTGGCTTCCAGAAGCCCCCGAAATCGTTGACTATCAGAATGAGCATACGCTGACAGCCTGGGTTCCAGAAGGCCCCACAATCGTTGACTATCAGAATGAGGAATCTAAAGAGGATCATAAGGTGACAGCCTGGGTTCCAGAAGCCTCCTCAATCGTTGACTATCAGAATGAGCATACGCTGACAGCCTGGGTTCCAGAAGCCCCCACAATCGTTGACTATCAGAATGAGGAATCAAAAGAGGATCATTCCTGGCTTCCAGAAGCCCCCGAAATCGTTGACTATCAGAATGAGGAATCAGAATTCAAACACGGCGGATCTGGAGGCTGGTCAACAGGAGGATGGTCAACAGGAGGCTTCAAAGGCTCTTCAGAAGAAGGTGTAATACATGTTAGTCACCAAGATGGTTATCAAGGGTACTCTGGAGGCTCGTCAACAGGAAGTTCTAAAGCCCACGCTTCAGCCGAATCCGATGGAAATGGATCCCAATCTTACGCAAGAACTGAAGATTCTGAAGGCAACGTCAAAGAGTCTTATGACAATTCCAACTTTCATCATCATGATTCACAACCAATGAAATGGTCCGACGAAGAGGAATCAGAATTCAAACACGGCGGATCTGGAGGCTGGTCAACAGGAGGATGGTCAACAGGAGGCTTCAAAGGCTCTTCAGAAGAAGGTGGAATACATGTTAGTCACCAAGATGGTTATCAAGGGTACTCTGGAGGAGACTCGTGGTCAAAGGCCGATGGCAACGCCCATTCTGGCAGTGCTGGAGGAGACTCATGGTCAGAGGCAGATGCCAACGCCCATTCTGGCAGT
>NKZC01000217.1:0-28137 GCA_002374385.1 Metschnikowia borealis | reverse complement strand
CATCTGGTAGTAAATGATTGATACGGGTAGTCTCATCTCTATATACTATCTTGTATATTGTGTGATACGCTACTGGTCTACTGGTCTGATGCACAGTAGGATTTCTGGTCTATATTGTTCTAGTCTATATTGTTCTAGTCTATATTATTCTAGTCTATAGTCTATTCTTGAATATNGTTCTAGTCTATATTATTCTAGTCTATAGTCTATTCTTGAATATGTCTAGTACTGGGGTTATGTTCATTGGTGGACTCCCAAGAAGTGAGAATTAGTACTTATATAGCTAACCTGTGGGTACCAGAGAAGTGGAGCATAATGGTTAAACGCCATGTCACGAGGTAAGGTGAAAGGATGAGTCCAAGTCACGGGGTATGACCCCTTGGACGAGTCATTGGCATTCGTAGGCTCGAACAATATCTCTATGGGTAGTGTGTTTACCCATGGTGGGTAACACTACACATGTAAATACTTACTTGAGCTTTTTGTCGTTCCCCACCTTCTTTTATAACAAATTTCCATATACATCATAAGCGAGTATTAAATGAAATATGCATGATAATATACTACATGAGTGGAGTGTTTTTTTTGTTGTTTTTTTTTTCTTTTCTTTACTTTTTTTGTTGTTTTTTTTTTTCTTTTCTTTACTTTTTTTTCTTTTTTTTCTTTTCTTTTTTTTCTTTTCTTTTTTTTCTTTTCTTTTCTTTTTGCTAAACATTATGTACTAAAAGATCTAGTTGTTCGTTGATGGTTCCTCAGAGAAGCATGTGCAGTTTGTATAGCTATGAGGAGAAGCGTGGAAGTGGAAATTCTTCACCAGAACAATGCTGACTGTTCTGGCATCTCGAAAAAGGCCATTCTCATTGGTGGTCGAAAGCCGTGACGGTGTGCAGCTCTTGTTAGTATCGGCAGAGACTTCATAGTAGCTCCATAGGTAGATTGCTAGCCACGGTGGTCTGACAAAGATAATGAGTAGAGTGTAGTGAGTAGAGTATAGTAGTACAGTATAGTACAATAGTACAGTACAGTACAGTAGTACAGTATAGTATAGTACAGTAGTACAGTATAGTATAGTATAGTATAGTATAGTAGTACAGTACAGTAGTACAGTATAGTATAGTAGTACAGTACAGTAGTACAGTGTAGTATAGTACAGTAGTATAGTACAGTATGGTACAGTTTTCAACTTTTGTTTTAGTATATATTAATATACAGGGATATGTAAGTTGTACCTCACAAGACCAAAGTCCTATGTGACGGGGCCACAGTACCTCTTATACTTTTTTGTTCGTCTAAGGTCTGCACAGCCTTATTGTTCAAGGTGTGTACAGTCTTATGGTTCAAATTCTACAGACTTATTGTTCAAATTCTGCAGACTTATGGTTCAAATTCTGCAGACTTATGGTTCAAATTCTGCACAATCTTATGGTTCAAATTCTGCAGACTTATTGTTCAAAGTATGCACAGCCTTATCGTCTTTCAGTGGCCTGATTACAACATATCCACGAATTACCTTTCCTTTGTACATGCTAGGTACTCGTTGACAACAGTACAGTACAGTATAGTATCAGACAAAATAAAATGATGAAGGCAAAGGTTGCGATAAAAGCGTTACATATCAATTGACTAGCACAAGTATGTCACAAGGTGTTGTTGCTGTGCTGTATGTCATACTAATTACGAAGTGAAAAGCAGGGATAAATTTGACTATTACGAGATATACGACTTTTGCTAGGAGGTTCCATTTCGACGATGCTTTAGTAGAGTGTAGTGAGTACAGTACAGTACAGTACAGTAGAGTATAGTACAGTACAATAGTACAGTATAGTATAGTACAATAGTACAGTATAGTATAGTACAGTAGTACAGTATAGTATAGTACAGTAGTACAGTACAGTATAGTACAGTATAGTATAGTACAGTAGTACAGTACAGTATAGTACAGTAGTACAGTATAGTATAGTACAGTAGTATAGTATAGTATAGTACAGTAGTATAGTATAGTATAGTACAGTAGTATAGTATAGTATAGTACAGTAGTACAGTATAGTATAGTACAGTAGTACAGTATAGTATAGTACAATAGTACAGTATAGTACAGTACAGTAGTACAGTATAGTATAGTACAGTATAGTACAGTAGTACAGTATAGTATAGTACAGTAGTACAGTACAGTACAGTAGCACAGTACAGTTTGGTAGAGTAGAGTATGGAGAAAAGGGTATTGTAGAGAAGTGTTTGTACTGCAAAAGTTTATAGTAAAGCATACTAGTGTGGTAGAGTACCAGAATAAAGTAGAGTAAAATATTATAGAGTGGAGTAGATGTAGAGAAGATAACGCCAGATCCGCAACGACGGTTGCGGCACCAGGAGGACCTGTGATTAACCAGGGAGTGATATCCAGTGGATGACTCATACTATAAGATATTGACCTCATAGTCTCATCAAGATATGTAAACACTTTTGGGGAAGTGTTTGCTTCAGGAGTAGGAGACGGAGAGTTGTCAGTGTTCATTGAAGTATTATCAATACGAGATCTTTTGGTGGGTCTGGTTCTTGGAGTCATCTTGGTATCCCTCCGGGCAGTTGATATTCTATTTTTTCAATACTAACAATAAATGGGGGCGAAGTCCCCTTTTTATATTTGGAGATTCTTCCTTCATCACGGCATTCATTGTAACCACAATTGATTGCCGCAGGAAAACAGATGGCTGGCTAACCAGCAAGCCGTGGTTATCAGAGTGCGCTCTTTTCATTGCTGGTTTTCAACAGTAGATATATCTGCAGGATAAAAGTTAGTGTAGTATGTGAAATAGTGTATAGTATCAAGGTATAGTATATTGTGGGGGTATAGTATCAAGGTTTAGTATATTGTGTGGGTGTAATGTAGTGTAGAGTGGAGCAACATCTAATATAGCAGGAGATGAGAAAAGTATGGATAGTACAGTAGAGTACAGCAGAATATAGTGTTGTATGGTCTTTCACTTTTAGTGTTCTCAGGATATTAGCCATGGATATATGGGATCCAGTATGAGTAAAAAGTCCGGTATGAGTATAGTGAAGAGTGATGTCATGATGGAATATGGAAAGAATAATGTAGTACAAAATGGGGTGAAATTGTACCTGTTGATCATAAAAATCTGGACATGTCTTTGAATTTGCACGTGATTATACTTTACATACTATTTGCATTGATTATGGCTTGGAAGTATAAAATACCCGTGATTGGGGACTAGAAAAATCAGAGGGATTCATGAGAAAATACTGTGTCAGTTCGCGAATTCTTGTTTTCTCACACACTTACAGAGTCACGGCGTTTTGAGAAGAATTGCACTGAAAAATCGAAAAAAGACCGGACTGCATTTTCAGTGTATGGGTTTGAGACGGAGGAGAATTTGCCAAGTCTCTGCAATTTTCTGGTCCTCTGTATGGCGAAATTCCTTAAATGTGTTACGAATGGTATGTTTTGGTTGGCGCACGTCCCGACATCCAGCCCACCGCATCACCTTAAGCAGCGATACAGTATTTTTCAAAACGGTTCGTACTTATGACTAAAAATTGCTCAAAAAAAAGAACTGTTTATGTGAAGTCTTTAAATATTAAAAACAGTGTTGACAGTTGTAATATACACTCCCATAATCTGGATGGTTTATCTAGTTACTTTCCAAACAAGGCACTTAAGTGTGGAACTTTTTAATCACTTATATTTTTATCTGTATGTAAAACTATACCAGGAGATCCTTTTATCTTAAGACTGCTGTTGAGATCGTTTTATCTTAACAGTGCTGTTGAGATCCTCTTATCTTAATACTGCTGTTGAGATCCTCTTATCTTAACAGTGCTGTTTGTTGAACTTGAGGGATCAGTACACGCAGGTGTACTGCATGTTCAGGTGACTTATACAGATGAAACAATAAAGAGTATTGTTGAAGAGAGGGGAAACCTCTCTGAGTGCTCTTCTAAGCTCTCGTCCAGATCTCGTCTAATGTCTAGGCATTGTCTTGGAGAAGCCAATGTTGGTAAGGGACTGAAGAGGGAGAAAAGCTGGAGCCTATTAGAATGGACGAGAATATCCTTATAGGAGATTATCGAAACAACGGTGTTAAGATACAAGGATCTCTTAGTATAATATTAGATACAGATAAGAATATAAGTCCTTTAGGATGATCACTGGAGTCCCACACTTACGTGACTTATTGAAAGTAACGTGATAACTGTTCCAGATTACGGGAGTGTATATTACAACTCTTAAGACTGCTGTTGAGATCCTCTTATCTTAATACTGCTGTTTTCGATCATATGCGCGCGGTTCTGCATACTACGCATTCTCATGCATTCACGTGCTAGCACTTCCTGCATGCTCAACATTTTTGAGCTTTTCCAGTTCGCAGCAATACTCCCGTGCGGGTAGTGCGCCACTCATAATAGACCATGGAGTGTCATTATTCAGAATCGTCACGTATCCCCGCTTTGAGATCCACTAGAATTATCTACTATCACGTGATCACCTGGTCAGTCCATTGTCATAATGTGTTTAATCTTCTGACTTACTTTCTTCAGTTTGCGGTGACGACTACGTTTTTTCCTGCACACTTGCCCATGTAGGCTTCTGGAGCCACAATCACAATTTTTTTTTTTTTTTTTTTTGCATACCACCTATTAAGGCTCTCTTTTACTCCTTTTTTTTTGTTCCCTGTATCGAATTTATGTATGGAATTGGAAACTTTTGGTCTTAGGCTTTTGGTCTTAGCAGAGCGTGCACCCGTACACCAGCACGTTTCTGCGTTACAATATCTTACGACAAATACTACACAGTCTATGTAACAGACTGTATTGGACGTTGCATAAACTTTAGAGTGTGTACTGGAAATGGTTATAGTAGTAAATAAGTTAAAATTGGAGTCGTCTTTATCGCTTCTTGCCAGTGCATGCAATCTAGAAAGAATCTGGTCTGTCCAAATTCGATATTCGTGAATCCGGGATCTGGGGAATTATCGTCACTTCTGGCCATCTCTTCAACGTCATATTCTCCAGAAACTCCAATCTCCAGAACACTGACGCTAATCTGTAGGGCATCAGTCCAAAGCATAGAATCACTATTACTTCACCATCACGTGTCATCGTCCATACTAATTCAAGGCCATTTTCACGTGGAGAGTCCCAAAAACTCCACCACCTTTTTGTTAAACATCTGGGGATTGTCAAGGTAGATGTGGTGTCCTGCACCGTGCACCATTTCGAAGCGGGCCGATGCCCCCAATGCCCGTAGTCTCTCCACACAATATTCCCCACCACGGCTATTCATCCAGTCTCTATCGCCATACATCCAGAGCGTTTCAATGCCTGCTTTTTCGAGGTACTCCACGAACCCTCGGTCGCAGAGAGGCAACCTTGGAACAATCTCGTGGTTGATGAACTTGGTGATGGCCAATTCGCCCGACGCCTGGTATTGGTTGAAGATGGAGAACGAGTAGTCGTGTAAAAGTAGCACCAAATCATTGTTTTTAGGGTCTTCTGAGCTAGAAGAGAGTCCTTGGAACCGCTGAAATGTCCATAATGACAATATTTTCGAGTAAAACGGGCCCAAATACTGTAAGAGCTGGAACGGAGACATGTTGTTGTTCCAAAGAGTCCTTAAAAGGGCGTTTTTCGGGAACTTGGGCCTTCCAAGCTTATCGCATAACGCATTTAAGTCTTCCAAACTGGTGTTATGGCTCTCAAAATCCGCCGTGGCAAACACCTCATGGAGAGGATTGCTGGAAACGTCATGGTGGTTGAACTGGAGCTTCTTGTTGTTGATCAAACTGATATCACTGGATTCCGTGCCCATTGGACTGACCAAAACAAACTTTTTGACAATCTGATTTTCGGGGTCGGTGTTATACTTTAATAGGTAACACGAAGAAAGGTATGCACCCATGGAATGGGCCACTAGGTCGAAATGGGCGATATTCCGGGCGTTTCTCCATGCCTCGATCTTATCAATGAACCAACTTTCAGCATCGATAACTTGCTGGATTTCCTGGGCCTTTGATGCAGTCTTGGGAAGGCTAAGGAGGGATTGGGGGAAGGTAGGACGGGCGGAATTGCCGAATCCGGGCAAGTCGATCACGTGCACGGTGACATTCCCGTGGGCCGCCGCCAAAACCTCCAAATTCTTGGAGAAATAGCCCATGGCCGCCATGTAGCCGTGGATGACCACAATATGCAACTCAGGACGACCCAAATCCGAGGTGCTTCGGAGCTCGAGCTCATGGATATAGCACCCCCCTGCGACATCCGAGGGTACCGGGGTATCCAAGAAGCGGGCGGTCAAGCACAGCGAATCAAAGCCGGGGTCGTTTTCAAAAATGACGTTTTCCGAAAACATCGACCGGAACAAGTCCTTTTCAATGACCAAATTCTTGGCCCGGGCTGCCCCAAACGCTTGCGAATGTACGGATTTCTCCGTGGGCACCTGTACACAGCGGGCGACGGCCCACCAATCAGCGAGCGACTTCCAGAGTCCGATGGACGTGCTTGTTTGCAGGAGGCCCGTATTAGTCAGTGTAGGGGCACCCATGGATTCTATGGCATTCGAGATCAACGCCATTTGGGGCGGTAGTGCTCTCTTGCTTCACTGATAAGTGTCGCATGGCGCGGGCCTGCATACAAGCATACTATATACAGACATGGAAAGAGTATATGCAGGTATCGCGATTATAGATAAGGGCCCAAAATCAAGCCCAAAATCAAGCCCAAAATCAAGTCCAAAATCAAGTCCAAAATCAAGTCCAAAATCAAGCCCTAAAAAATGCACCAGGTCAAAGTTTAATTAACTATGGTTTTTTTTTTTGGTGAGCACGTGAGAAGTCTTAACCCGTGTATGCAGGACGGCGTTACCTGCAGTACAGCGGATTTGGATGAACATAAAGGTTTCGAGGAATGTATATGTGCAGATGGATAACACAAACCGGGTCCTGGTTTCAGGAGTCATAGGGTTTGAACTCTGACAAGGGATTAACAAGTCCGGTATAGGAGAATGGAATTTCTGGTGACGTGGTATATAAAGAGGGGATCTCGCTCATGGTAGAGGGGTAAACAGACCACAAGACAGAGATTCTAGTTAATATCCGTCGCACAAGCAAAGAAGAAACAAGATAAGTGTTCCAGTCTATGAAAGTCTTTATGGAAACTCTCAACACGTTCCTCTTAACCTTATGAGGCTTGTCCAATTCCGCTATACTGCAGACTACCTGCACATATGGGACAGCGTATCTTATATGTTCAACAGAGTTGTCAACCACCTCGACACATCTCGCACTTTGGTCTTGTAAGGTACAACTTACATATCCCTGTATATTAATATAATAGGTTGAAAGATCAAGAGTCAAATGCTTTACCGATTGAGCTAACCAACCAGCACTAAGTCCGAGGGGAGGAGAAATAAGCACAATCTTTCTGGTGAAAGCTCAACGTGAGAGTCTTGTTTGGAAATATGATGGACAAAAGGTGAGACAAGCCGAAGAAGCCGACATACCGAAATCAAAATTTGTTAGCGCAGCTAACTCCGATCCGTTCATGGCGCCAGATAACCACCAGGAACGTTTTATCCTTTTGACCTTCCCACTAGCAGACCCCCTGCTCAAGAACAAAGGCTCAGCAGCGGCTACCTGCTTAACAGCAAAGGCTCAGAAGACGCCACCTCCTCAGAAACAAAGGCTCAACAGACGCCACCTCCTCAGAAACAAAGGCTCAGCAGACGCTACCTCCTCAGAAACAAAGGCTCAGCAGACGCCACCTCCTCAGAAACAAAGGCTCAGCAGACGCCACCTCCTCAGAAACAAAGACTCAGAAGACGCCACCTCCTCAGAAACAAAGGCTCAGCAGACGCTACCTCCTCAGAAACAAAGGCTCAGCAGACGCCCCCTCCTCAGAAACAAAGGCTCAGCAGACGCCACCTCCTCAGAAACAAAGACTCAGAAGACGCCACCTCCTCAGAAACAAAGGCTCAGCAGACGCCACCTCCTCAGAAACAAAGGCTCAACCACTCCACCGGCTGGATAAGAATACGTGGTCAGGGCTGCGGGTTCCTACATGGCAATAGAAGAGGTTGCTATACCGCTCGGGACGAGGTGGTCGTAACGGAGGAGAATGTTAGGAAACGATTTACAACGATACTGAGATGCAAGGTATCCCGGTTGGGTAACACTGGCATATCACGTGTTTGTGTTTCATGTATATGCAGGGTTGCATACAACCAGTGTATATAACAGCGAGGTTTTCCTCCCTTGGATCAATAGGGAGTTTTTCGACTACTCTAAGTTCAATACATACCATGATAAACTTTAGAACGTAAGGAGTACGTTCGAAATACAAGATTAACAGCCTGGAGATACTGTTGAGTTTTTACATTTGGTCTTGTAAGGTACAACTTACATATCCCTGTGTATTAATATATACTAAAACATAGGTTTAAAGATCTTTATGGGGGTCCGATAGCATGGTTGTCAAAGTTGTAAGACACCATAGCAGCGTCTAGTGGGGAGCAGGAGCTACTTGGGTTTTTGGGCAGCAGAGAGGCATTTGGATTAAGGAGTCTCATCAAAGAATAGTCCACTGTGAGTGATAGAATATTTTGATATCTTATACTATTACTCCTTAGATTATCGTATTTTGATAAACTTTTGGCAGGGTGTTTTAGAGCATCCCGTCGATTGATCTAAGAGATATAGGTTCACCCATATCGGGGTACTTCTGAGACTGACTTCTGAGACTGACTTCTGAGACTGACTTCTGAGACTGACTTCTGAGACTGACTTCTGAGACTGACTTCTGAGACTGACTTCTGGGAATGACTTCTGGGAATGACTTCTAAAAGAGACTTCTAAAACAGGGTTCTAAAACAGACTTCTGGGAATTACTTCTGAGACTCAACATTATGCCAAACAACCATGTTACACTGTACTCCTTACTGAAAAACCACCTGATGACCCGCAAACAGTTACATTGAATAATCTACATTCACACACTCTCTTCCACGAGATATTATCGAAGTAGAGCTGAGATAAGGCATCTCTGAGTTTAGGCGTATAATATCTATCTATTAAATACAGATGGACTTATGTATAGCAGTGTCATAATACTAGCATATAGTGATGTTTAAAGTGGACGAACAGGATATTAATCCACCTATATAAACAAGAATAGGAAATATGCAAATAACATGGATACTGCCAATGTTACTTATCTCCGTAATAGTTTCTCTTTATCAACATTAATCATTTCAGATTCTGTTGTATAATATAACCAGCTAGTCAAAAAGTCATGATAAGGAATATAGTTATTCCACAAAACTTATGACAATTAATCATTCTTTTGATCTTCTTTCATTCTCAGTCCTTAGAATGGTACTGAGGCTGAATACAGTCCATTAATATGTTCTCTAACTTGTAGAGTTTGAGATCATGCACGTTGGAAACGGCCACTTGGTTAAAGTGCCCACATCCGTCGAGGTGATAACCAGTCAACCAATAGAACATGAAACATGGAACATGAAACATGTGCCATAAATATGGAACACTGAGTAGCCGTGAACATTGAACAAGGAAATCAGGCTTTCTCAATAAACATTGAACCTGGCAACGCCAACGCCGCTCTGCAAAAATGTCCAGAAGAGATAGAAGACACAGCAGACTTCTATGCAAGGGCAGAAAGAGTATAGCCTCCGACAATAAGACTCCCTGACCAAAAAGGTATTAGTACCATAAAACGGTAATTTTTGGAGACATAGCAGCAACCACCTTGGAGTCTCAAAACTCAACAGTTGAGTTGAAATCTATGACTAGTGCCTTGAGTCTCTCCGAGCACTCGACTCCAACGAAGTTCGACTGGGCCTTCTACTCGAACAAGGAGAGTCTGGGCATGTAAATGGACCAACAGTTCAAATGCTCTTTCGAGCAGCTTTATATCGCCACTGACCCTGGACTTTCTGATCATCTGTCAAGAATGGGAATGCAGCATGGCTTAGTGAAGGTGTGACATGTGACACCTCAAACAACTGTAACACCTAATATGGAACACTGAAAACTGAAGCTGTGACATAATGTAACATAACAGCACTAACAGCACTAACAGCACTAACAGCACTAACAGCACTAAAAAGAACTGAAACAACAGTGAAAAGCACTGAATCAACACTGACTGTAAAGCCTGAAACACGTAACACGTCACATGAAAAACCGCTGAAACACCGCTGAAGCAACACTGATATAGCACTAAAAAGCACTAGAAGAGCACTGCACTAGAACTAAATATCAATGATGAAACACCACTAAAATGATAGAGCCCAATACTTTTATGTGAAACACTGAAACAGCGCTGAAACAAGACTGAAAAGCACTGAAACAACACTGAAACAGTGCTGAAACAAGACTGAAAAGCACTGTAACAACACTGAAACAGTGCTGGAACAAGACTGAAAAGCACTGAAATATGAGCTAATATTGAGGGACTAAGAGAACGAGAGACCCAAAAACAAGAGACCTAGACACTCATTCCTAAACATAAAACTTGAAACATGAAAATCACTGAAACTTGAAAATCACTGAAACTTGAAAATCACTGAAACTTGAAAATCACTGAAACTTGAAAATCACTGAAACTTGAAAATCACTGAAACTTGAAAATCACTGAAACTTGAAAATCACTGAAACTTGAAAATCACTGAAACTTGAAAATCACTGAAACTTGAAAATCACTGAAACTTGAAAATCACTGAAACTTGAAAATCACTGAAACTTGAAAATCACTGAAACTTGAAAATCACTGAAACTTGAAAATCACTGAAACTTGAAAATCACTGAAACTTGAAAATCACTGAAACTTGAAAATCACTGAAACTTGAAAATCACTGAAACTTGAAAATCACTGAAACTTGAAAATCACTGAAACTTGAAAATCACTGAAACTTGAAAATCACTGAAACTTGAAAATCACTGAAACTTGAAAATCACTGAAACTTGAAAATCACTGAAACTTGAAAATCACTGAAACTTGAAAATCACTGAAACTTGAAAATCACTGAAACTTGAAAATCACTGAAACTTGAAAATCACTGAAACTTGAAAATCACTGAAACTTGAAAATCACTGAAACTTGAAAATCACTGAAACTTGAAAATCACTGAAACTTGAAAATCACTGAAACTTGAAAATCACTGAAACTTGAAAATCACTGAAACTTGAACCATGAACATCACTGAAACAGGTGAATCCCAAATGGCTTACTCGGAGTAGGCAGGGGGTTGGGAGGGCGGAGCCACAGCTCCATACGTAGGGTTCTGGAGAGGGCGTGCCTCTACCAAGTGCACCCTGTTGATCGTGGTCGGCTGGTAATATTGATGGTACACATTCCTGCCTTGGCCCATGGTCTGGCTCTCGAGGTCGACCCGGTGCACGGCGGCGTTCGGCTCCGGGTACCGTGCAATAATGTACCACGAGTGAATGAGCCCCGGAAAGTACCCAATGATACAGAGCAAGATGTTGAGCCACAGGTCGCCCAGGCAAAAGCCCCGGCGGAACCAAACGGGAAGCGGCGGGAAGATGATACTCACCGCCACAAGGATAATGTCAGAAAGGCATTGGCAACAACATAGACACATGATAGATGCGAGGGTACACGAGGAAGGACGACGGTGTAGATTGTTTTTCGAGGATGTACGAGAGTGTACGAGGGAGTATTAGGGTGTATGAGGATGTATTAGGGTGTATGAGGATGTATTAGGGTGTATATACGAGTGTGTAGATAAGAGACGAAGGCGCGCATGACTTGAGATTCGATATGGTAGATATAAACACCAGTACACCAACACATACATACACCAGTACACCACGTATAGACAAACACCAGTACATTTCTGTACATGGCCAGTATATTTAGGGTGATATACCATACTGCTATTTAAACTTCAGACCAGCTCTGTTCCCTTGTTTACAGACTATGTACCCAGGAATTATTGATGGTAGTTTGGTACGAGCCTGCATATAACTCCGACCTTCATAAGTCCAGGTTTAACCATAAATGACAAGTCTAATATAAATCTGGTATTTTCTGAGTGTAGCGGAAGTAATTGAATTCACCAAGATGAACATATAAATCTAGGGACGTATGAGTTCAAGGACTTTTTATTAAGCCGGGGTCTGTATGCAGTTCCGGGGCTTATATCCAGTTCCGACGCTCTTGACTCAGGTCGTTTCACTCCCCTCCACAAAGAGGTTTTCTCCTGGACTTGACCGATCCCGGTTAGAAGTATCCTAAATACATTCATGCTTGAATGTGAGCTTGGGATTCGGGGTGTGGGCCCAGGAATCGCTTGCACAAAAAGAGTCACGTGACATGTACCCTCGAAATACTAACTCCCTACCAAAACATCCCTGAACAATATCCGAAATAAGAGCGGACAAAATGCATTCGGAGTTCTGGCATTAGTCTACGGAACTCCGCCGGCCTTGTTTTCCATTTCACAAAATGTTTGAGGTCTACGTTAAACCCGTACACCACACATATAAGAACACAGCGCCTCACTCCATACAAACCCACCATGTCTTTAACGTTCACGGTGGTGCACCAAAAAGAGAGCCGGAAAGTCACGTGCGAGCGGTCAGCCACGGTGGCCCAACTTTTAAGTTCAGCTCTTCAAAAATTCAAGTTTCCGGCCGCCACAAACGGCACGCTATTGTATGCCGGAAAACGGCTCGATCCGGCCTCCCCCATCCGGTTCACCAACCTCGTAAACAACGGCAAAGTGACTCTCGAGGTTGGCCAGATGCAGGGGGAAGTTAATTTGAAAGTCATAGCTTCGATTTCCGGGGGTTTCTCCACCCACATCTTGAAGATGAAGCCCTCGGTTTTGGTGTGTGAGTTGGTGGAGGAGTTCCAGGGGCAAACGGGGCTAAAATGGCCCGACTCGGCTAAGATAAGCGTCAGCGTGTTGCACAATGCCGTCGACAACTTTCTGCCAAAATATACCCAGGTTACAGTGGGTTCCATGGTGGGTCACGTGCCCAGTGCTGTGGTACGGATAAATGTTGAAACAGGGGCAGTCAACGAAAAGACGGAGAATGGTGGGGTGATTCAGACGAATCAGGAGAGTCGAACGAGTCAGGAAAATCCGAAAAATACCGTGGATCAGGCGAGTCTGTCTAATTTGTCTAATTTGTCTAATTTGTCTAATTTGTCTAATTTGTCTAATTTGTCTAATCAGACAAAGACAAATCAGAAAAAGACAGATCAGACAGAGACAAATATGTCTAATCAGACGAACCAGACTCAAGAGTTGACTCAAGGGAATCAGTCAAATCAGGCAACTATGAATCAGTCTAATCAGACAAGGAGTCTGTCTAATTTGTCTGATCCGGTGGAAAAGGTTCCAAATATTGGACAAGACAAAGCCCAGGCTCATAACCATCAATCACGGGCTCATACCCCCCAAAATGCCAACCAAACAAATCCCCAACAGAAGCCCAATTCACTGGGGGATTCCCAGGATGTGGTGTATATTCCTCTGTCCGGCATACAAACATACGAGAATCCAGAAGAAGATTACGAATTGACATCTTCACAGGCCGAAAAGTACTACAAGATCCTCAAGTCCATGCAGGCTCGGCCCAAGCCCAAGATGTCGCAGTTCAATCCCCAAAACTATACGATCCGCGTAAGGTTTCCCGATCGGGCGCTTTTGGACCTCCATTTCCCCGATCCTGCAGTCAAACTTGGCCAGGTATTCAAGAAAGTCGATTCCTGCATCAACGACCAGTACTTGAACTCATACAAACTCAAAAGCTCGTTACCCCCATTCCAGGAAATCAACCCGTCGTTCGATGCCAATAATACGCCTTTGAAAGACCTTCCGAATTTCCAGCTGGAAAGAGTGTTGTTGGTGTGGGAACCTGCACGTCCTGCAGGCAACTACTTGAAGCTGTCAATGGCCCGGAAAGATGTTTCTGAGCTGCCCACGGTTCAATTGGAAACAAACCGGGGGAACTTGGCCGATGACACTCCTGCTGCTGCACCCAAGAAGCTATCCAAAGGATTACCCAAATGGTTCAAACCGGGGAAGTGATCAAAGTGAAACGAGGGTTTAAGCAAGTGAAATCGGGGTTCACGATTTTCATGCGCCACAATATACTGATGGGTCTACCATACATGTCGTATGTCAATTGAAAGGGTTCCATAGTGATAGGGTTATATGCCGGATGTCGTGGTGTCGTGTTTTATTGGGGTTCCGCATGTCGTTACTGATGGACTACTCTTGAGTGATCTAGATGGTGGGCCGCAACACCTGCATGGAAGGGTGAGATTCGGGGCCAGCGGAGGTTTAAGTGCAGTACCACAAAATCAGGATCCATGCAATTTTCAGTGCTCAATTCTTGAGTTCCAGATCCACCGAATCATTGCAATTCCAAATTGAGTTATTCAAATTCTAAATCTGAATTTATTATTGCACTGAATCACCGGACCAAGTCACGTGCGCTTGAAGCAAGCGTGCGCCCGAAAAGCTTACTAATCTGCCCAACCAATTCCGGTCCTGCAGCGCCCCAGCAAATGAGTCTCCAATCAGTGCCCCAATCAAGTGCCCCAATTAAGTGCAATGATCTCCGTCCTGTGTATAATTCCAAATACCACAGCACAGCCTGCATACAGGGGCATATATGGCTACATAAAATGGCTAAATCACTAAATGGCGGATCAATGGCGAATTATGGTGGTGGTCAATGGGTCAATAGGTGAATGGAGGAAGGTATGGATTGTGCAGACTGCATACAAACGCCGAAATCTGCACACAAATGTGACTCACCTTCCCAATGCGGTAGATCTGGCTCGGATGCCGCGCGCTAAGCGCGCGCTTAGCGCGCGCACGCCCGAAAGCGGCCCGCATGAAGGACAAGAAAATTTTTTCTCGCGCCTATATATAGGGCCGCCCTCCGCCCTCTTTTTCCCCCTCCACCATCACTTTCCTATTCTGCTTATTTCCCCATATTCTACTTTATAGTCATTTTACAATGTGTGCTTAAATCTTTACGTCAGTCTAGGTCGTTTTTTCCATCCCGAAGAAAAAATTATTAAACAAGTGTCTTATCAAAATCCCCTTGATAACTTTGAATCCGAAAGTTCGTTCCCCCCCTCAATATGCTACTATAAATCCATTTCTACAATATGGTGTGCCACCACAAATTAATAGTTGTTTTAAAACAGAATCAATCTACAGTCTATTTTTGAATCTCAGAATTTGTTGAATCCGTTTCTTTTTGTTATTTTTTCATTTTTTTTGCTAATTATTTACGTTAAACGTTATAATTCATTATCCTTTTACTAGAATCTTGTCTATGTCTGCTCAAGTCGTGATGTACAATGATTCTTACGAATCGGACCTCCCAAGGGAGTCGTCTGTGGTCCCTAAGACGGAGACCGTGGATGAGTTGTCGTGCCAGTTGCCTGCAGCCAACTTCCAGGCCAATGGTAATATGGATGACTCGCCCATTCTTGTCCATACCGATGTGTTGGACTCCGTGTTTTCGCTGAACCTTGATACCTTTGATCTGGCCATGACCGAGACCCCCATGTTTGACGAGTTGGACTTTGCCATTGATGGCGTTAAGGTCAACTCCAAGGATGACTGGGTGTCTTTGTTCAAGCACGAGGAAGAAGAACAGAAAAACGGCCCCGACGAGGCCTTGGATGACTTGTTGGGCGATGACTTCAAGAAGTCGTTCGACTTCATCCCCGCTCCTGCCGTGAAGGCTGAGCCTGAGACCATGGTTAAGACCATGCCAGTCAAGCCAATGCTTCCGACTCCAATGATGAACGATGAGCTCTCCATTGACGCTGGTGCTGCTGCCAAGAGAAAGGCAGTGGACCATTTGGGCTGTGTTTCTTACAGCAAGAAACAGAGAAGCCGGCCTTTGATGCCGGTGGAGGCCAACAACGAGGACCCTGTGTCGATGAAGAGAGCCCGGAACACCGAGGCTGCCCGTCGGTCGCGTGCTCGTAAGATGGAAAGAATGGGCCAATTGGAGCTGAAGGTCGAGGAGTTGCTCAAGTCCAAGGACGAGTTAACTTCCGAGGTCGACCGGTTGAGGAAGATCTTGCAGGCCCATGATATTTTATACTAATTTACTTCGTACAGTCATATAATTGTAGATTTGATGAGCAAGAGCTTGGCCGTGGGGGACCCTAAAACAATCAGACCTGTACACCAGATTAAAGCGGTGGGAGACCATACGACAAATGGACCCGTACACCAGGCAAGGTCAGCAGAAAAAGGACCAACGCAAAGCACCTCGTTTTTGGTGATATATTGATATAAATAGTATGAGTAGAAAGCTGGAACTACCGCAATCACAATGATAGAATTTCAGAGCTAAAGCTTTACTCTGGCCACTTTAAAAGGTATTTATAAGTGAATTCTGGGTCCGGGCTCGAAACCGTAGCTTAATAATGTAGATGTAGCTCCTAACAATCTTCATAAACTTCAATATTGGTAATCGTCAACGTAATTTCCAACTGTATTAATTCTGACAAGGTCCAGCTTGGGGAAGATGATGGAGGAGCAGCAAGTCTAAAAAAGGGAAAAAGACTAGTAGACTGTACATAGCCATGGAATAAAAAAGTAGAGTACCGGTCAAGTAGAAGGTATGACAGTATCATCAAGTGTATTGGGAATGCCTGTATTCAGATATTATCCTTTTCAGGTAAATAGAATATCCCCTTGTTGTTAGATTCTTGTGAAACGTTCATTCACTAAGTTATCTTTATTCGTTGATGATTCCCTAAAAGGAGTAATCGGGCTGCTCAAGTAGGTACCCAACATAGTCTTTCAATAAAAACGAGTCGACAATCTGAATAAAAGTGACTCCATAATCTGCAATAAAGAGGAATCCATAATTCACTAAACTGTAGAAGTGCCGACCACACTATTCCAATAAAGAAGAAATACCCACCTTCATCAGCAATGCAAAATACCATAATTTTAAATACGGAATGCCAACAAAAAGTGAGTCCATATCTGCAATGTTCACCAAAATCGACGAAACAAAGCAATTGTAGTAACAGCAGTAGCTCTGTGATATCAACAGTAACAGTAGTAGCTCTGTGATATCAACAGTAACAGCAGTAGCTCTGTGATATCAACAGTAACAGCAGTAGCTCTGTGATATCAACAGTAACAGTAGTAGCTTTGTGATATCAACAGTAACAGCAGTAGCTCTGTGATATCAACAGTAACAGCAGTAGCTCTGTGATATCAACAGTAACGTAGTAACACAGTAACACTTTGTAAAGCTGACAGTATTTATATAGCAGCGCCTGCAACAACTCACCAATAAACTATGATTCCAAAGTCTGCAATACCGTAGAAGTACTTACCATGATTTGCAATACAGTATTCACCATAATCAGCAATACCGTAGAAGTGCAATCTGCAAGCCAGTAATTACGATAATCTGCAATACAGTATGTGTCCATACTCGGCCAATATAGTATGAGTTCTTGATCCGAAAACATGACTACCCACTATAATCCAATAGATTGTAGAAGTACCCACCATAATTCGAAAATAAAGCATGATTAACCACCTTCGCATATCAATAGGGTATGAGTCCATGATCGTCAGTAAAAAATGAGTCCATAATCGACCAAACAGTAGTAACAGTAGTAACAGTAGTAACAGTAGTAACAGTAGTAACAGTAGTAACAGTAGTAACAGTAGTAACAGTAGTAACAGTAGTAACAGTAGTAACAGTAGTAACAGTAGTAACAGTAGTAACAGTAGTAACAGTAGTAACAGTAGTAACAGTAGTAACAGTAGTAACAGTAGTAACAGTAGTAACAGTAGTAACAGTAGTAACAGTAGTAACAGTAGTAACAGTAGTAACAGTAGTAACAGTAGTAACAGTAGTAACAGTAGTAACAGTAGTAACAGTAGTAACAGTAGTAACAGTAGTAACAGTAGTAACAGTAGTAACAGTAGTAACAGTAGTAACAGTAGTAACAGTAGTAACAGTAGTAACAGTAGTAACAGTAGTAACAGTAGTAACAGTAGTAACAGTAGTAACAGTAGTAACAGTAGTAACAGTAGTAACAGTAGTAACAGTAGTAACAGTAGTAACAGTAGTAACAGTAGTAACAGTAGTAACAGTAGTAACAGTAGTAACAGTAGTAACAGTAGTAACAGTAGTAACAGTAGTAACAGTAGTAACAGTAGTAACAGTAGTAACAGTAGTAACAGTAGTAACAGTAGTAACAGTAGTAACAGTAGTAACAGTAGTAACAGTAGTAACAGTAGTAACAGTAGTAACAGTAGTAACAGTAGTAACAGTAGTAACAGTAGTAACAGTAGTAACAGTAGTAACAGTAGTAACAGTAGTAACAGTAGTAACAGTGGTAACAGTAGTAACAGTGGTAACAGTAGTAACAGTACTAACACAGTAGTAATTATATCACTGCATCTGCAATAATCCACCGACATGTATCATGGCTGGCTATGGGGTTGGTTGAGTGTGGCTGCAATTCTTGGTGGGGTGAGCATGGCGGCCGCGGCCGCTTTATATACGCAGCATATATGCTTACATGTTTCAGATGTGATACATCGCAGACCTTGCGTTTGTGTTTGCATTTGCCACCGAACCCGCAGCTCTCAATATATAAGTAGGTGAACTCCAGCGTATCATTGCAATGTTTTGCACCACAGTAGGTACTGGATGCAGCCTGGAATTCTTTTAACCAGTGGCCAGGACCACCACAGCTAATACTAAACCATCATTGTTACTACCAGTACTAATACTGTTTCTTTGTGTTATTAATATTAACTAATACCAGAGAAACCTACATATAATCCAATCATTTGGGGCAATATAATGATTGGGACTGGTTTAAGGCCGCGCATTTAAGCCTGTGTCTACTTGATGTCTGCACGACTCTCCAACCAATGTTTCAGTGATGTTCCAGTGATGCTTCAATAGTGCAAGATTGTTATTACTGCTGATTGATTCCTATGGCAAGTCCATCCACCAATGCAGTGATATTACCCACCAGAATCTGTCAACGAATATGAGTCCATAATCCGTGCACACAGAAAAAGTACCTAACATAATCGGCCAATACAGTATGTGTCCAGAATCTGGAATCCAGTAGAAGTACTCATGCTTTTGTGCGACAATTTGATGAGCCAAAATAGAGGCCTTCACGGAGACATTGAAATTGGTGCAGTGGGTGATTTTTTATACTGTGTTCAAGTGAACCAAGTATGTCTCCGGAGAGAGGTTTACGAAGAGAGGTTTGCCAAGAGAGGTTTGCGAAGAGAGGTTTGCGAATGACAATGCACGGTTCAAACCCGCAAGTAATGCAGAAAACATCTTGGCGTTCTTCTCTTCCAAGACTTCCAACTCGGGGTTCAAGTTTCTCCTCTACCTTAGGAGATCTTCCACGCTTCTTGACCTTCTTAAATGGGTTTCTGTTGTTCTGTCTTCCCTTCTCAGAACTACCCAACGTACGGTTTCCAGTATGCAAGCCTCTTCTTAAGACATCAAAACCCCTAAAAGTCTCCTGAACATAGCAGACTTACTACCAAAGACGCCTAGTCATGACAGCAACTCAAGTAATAGTCAAGCACTAGCCAAGCACTGGTCAAAGGGCGTCCAAAAGGCCTCGGCAATGACTTTGAAATGGCCATTCAAACTGCTTCATCTCACTCATCTCCTTGTCCAACTCCTCCATAAACTGAATAATGAAGTCCACCAAATTATCCCTCAACATCTGCTCAGTGTAGAAGTTGGTATTCAAGAATGAGATGTCATAGCCCTTCACTGGAAGATATGTTCAACCCTGACTATACACTTTTCACGCCCGTGACCAGTGACGAGAAGACATCCTAACCGGCCGTCGTACATCAGCCCCGAACATTTGTCTTCTTTCAAGTTTATTGGGTGGAGGAAAGGTAATCCGTAGGGCCATTTTTTATGATGATTGGTCCTTGGACTGCCACTTGAGCAGCGCCGTATACATGGGAATCTTAAACAAGGCGGGGTCTCTTAAGGATATGGAGAAATTGGAACTTGAGTACGCCAAGTCGTTGCTGTGGATGCTGGAAAAACATAAAGACATTTCCCTAAAACTCAAACCCCAAAACGTCTCCCTTAAACATTGAAATCCCAAAACGTGTCCCTCTATCCACTCCAGATTCCCTACTTCTTGGCATACGTAAGAAGCGTTGTTGGACTGAGCGACGGTTTCGAACCTTGGAGACAAGCTGTGGCCAGGCTTTCATCAACAAAATCAATGAACGCCACTTTTCTAAATGGAACAGGCCGGACCTTGACAAACCCACTGAACCGCCCAAACTGCGACTCCAAAATCCCCTCTCCAAACTGACTTTCTGCCACATTTTGGTACAACAACGTGCTGTTTGGCGGAAGAGCAGTCCACGAACGCACCTGGGCTTTCGTGAAGGGGAGTTTCAGCTCGCTGGCCTTGTTTTGCTTTGCCTGGGCCATTTTTTCCGCCTTGATTTGCTTTCTTTTCTCGATTGCTGCCGTATCCCCAATCTGTCGCCTGTACTCGTCGGAATCTTGGTTTGCGCGGGCGATATGGATAGGTTTTTTGAACATGGGCCTGTTCTGGAGCTTGGAGAGTGCTTTTAGACATGATTGGCTGCTTTCGTATGTGATGAAGGCCTGGCCTTTCATGCGGAGTGCAGGCGACACCGAAATGTCCACTACGTGGCCGTAGCGCCCAAAGAGTTTTTGGAGGACGTAGCGGAGCTTGTTGGGGTTGACTTTTTCATTGATGTTGTTGACGTAGAGCGTCGTATGGGCCAGCATGGTGTAGGTTTAGGTGGGAAGGTGGAGAGATCAGTACACCACGAAATTGTACATTTGAACGTGTAAACCCGTACCTTCACATCGGTACACAAGACCCGTACACCCTAAAGCAAACCCGTACACACAACCCGTACACAACATCAAGAATCGAGGTTGCAACAGCTTCGCAGGTGACGGGTACAACCAGAGAGTCTTATTTTTGGTTGTAGCAGTCTTTGAATGTAGATATATCTAGTCAGTCCTGATTCTAGCGTTCCCCAGAATAGTAAATAAGTTAGGCAAACATAAATAACCGGGTCATCCCGAACAAGAAATGGGCGTGTGGCGCAGTTGGTAGCGCGTTCCCTTAGCATGGGAAAGGTCTCCGGTTCAAATCCGGACTCGTCCACTTTTTTCAAAATCAAGATCGGTTTATTTTTCTTTCATCTTTTGTCTATCTGTCAAGTTTACCCTACGTTGTTTTATGCTTGCATAATGTTAATTCCAATGCTTTACCTTGAATCCTATATTATCATAGTGCTATTAACGTGTCGTGTTTATCGTCTGTCAGTTAGTAGAGGACAGTTTTCTTATGCAGAGGTCACGTGCGCTTGGGAAGGCTTAGCTTCACCCGCGTAGCCCGTGCTGTGGGCCATGTCGTCGGCACTGGGCGGCACCCAGCCCGAAGTGTTCCAGGGCTTGATGTCCGTGGCGTACAACTCGTCCACCTCCTCCAAAGAAAGACCCTTGGTCTCGCGCACAAAGAAGTACACATAGAAGAACGAGAAAATCAAGCAGCCCGTGAACACAAAGCCGTAATAGAAATGGATGGCGTTGGTGATGAACGGCGTGAAGAATGAGATCAAGAAACCCCACATCCAGTTGGCGGCCGTGGCCACAGCCATAGACTTGGACCGGATTCTCAATGGGTAGGTTTCGGAAACAATGCAGTACACTCCGCCGGCCCATGTGGAGGCGAAGAAGAAGATGAAGAGACACGTGATGAAGATCATGGCGTCTCCCGTGGGTTTTCTTGTGTTGGAGAGCTCGTTGGAGTAGCCATCGATGTACAAGTCCACGGACCCGAGGATGGAATAGATCAAGAAACACACACTCATGCAGGCGGACCCGGTCAACAAACATAAACGTCTGCCCATGCGTTCAATGGCGAAAATGCCCACGAAGGTGGAGGCGAAGTTGACGATACCCAACACAATGGAGGTCTGGAACGAGTCCAGCATGCCCACGGCCTTGAAGATGGTAGTGCCGTAGTAAAAAAAATAGTTGTTTCCGGTCAATTGCTGGATGGACTGAAGAACAATGCCCAAAATGACTCTCTGAAACATCTTGGGTTTACCTGTGATCAATTCCTTCCATCCTGCACTTCCAGCCATGGCCTCACGGTCAATACCGGCCTGGATAAGCTCCACTTCCGCATAAACGGCAGGGTCTTCCACCGACACCTTGTTAGATTTGGCGATGGACGCCTTGGCCTCGTCGAATTTCTGTTTTTCAATCAAATAACGGGGAGATTCAGGCATAAACACCATTCCTCCAATTAGGAGGCCAGCCCAGGCGAAACATAAGCCCAAGGGGATTCTCCATTGTCTGGAGTCGGAGTATTTCTTTGTTCCATACGTCGTGCAGTACCCCAAAAAGATGCCCAAGGTCACGTTCAACTGGAAGCAACAAACAAGCGTTCCTCTCAAGTGCTTGGGTGCCGATTCGCCAATGAAAAGAGGACTGAGCACCGATACTGTACCCACGCCCAAACCGGTGATCAACCGCCCTATAAAGTACTGGTACCATTTGTCAATACTGGCAATCTGGATGATAATGCCCACCACATAGATCACCATTGACATCATGATGCCCACACGTCTGCCCCAGATGTCTCCGGACTTGGAGAGGAAGATACCTCCCACTGCGCAGCCAATGTTAAAGATGGACACCATCAACCCGGTTCTGGTTTCGGACAAGTAGTATTCTCCCAGCAGATGACGCTGTCCGAACCGCCGCAAAAAGTCGTCCATATTGACGAACCCAGAGATGGTTCCGGTGTCGAAGCCGAAGACAAAGCCTCCGAATGCAATCAATACACAGAGCGAGCAGATGAAGATGTACTCCAGGGCCTTTTTCTGGCGGAATTGGGGCACGTTTTCGGCGTCAGCGTCTGCCCCGACGTTGGGGCTCAACACGGCGTCGTTTTCGGGGTTGTTTCCATGCCCGTTTTCGTGGCTCTTTTCTTTGAACGACCCAGCATCGTCCGAAGCAGTAGCTGTTCGAGAGGTCATTTCGTTTTCCAGCATTGCGAGAGGAAAAGATTTGAAAAAGGGGGAAAAGGGGGATGAGGTGAAAAAAAAGAGGAGTAAGAAGTTGAGGGCTACAAGAGTGCGGTTGCGGCGGCTGGGGGGATCTTATAAAAGGCTTGCTGAGGAAGCTTGCTGAGCGGAGCAATAGTAGCCATGGGTCCGAAAAATGCGGCACCTGCATGCGCACCGCGGCTAATCGGACAAACTGTTATTCCGCGATATGGGGCCGATTTGGCTACCCGATGGGCTGGGCACAGGTGGCGAAGCCAACACTGGGGTTTTTTTTGGCGCCGAAAAAGGGCCAGTGATGTGCTTGGTTGCCTGGATATGTTGGGGGTGCATGCAGGACCACTAATTTCTCGATTGGGAATACATTCTCTGAGATTGCTATTGCAGTTGCTATTGGTGTGATGTCATGGCGCGCCTGTCATCTCCAGTATGCGCATTAGCACACTTACTCAGCGCTCTATGTGCAGGACACAACAAAGCGCGCCGTGTATGCGGCTCGCTGCCAGCATGAGAGGTTTTTCCGAGCCGGGGTCGTGCGCGGCCCATTCAGGCCGACATTTCTCAAGTCCTAATTTTGTTAGCGTGCGTGGGGAGTGCGCACACCGAAAAAGTGCGAGGCGAAAAAATCACGCAATTTGTCGAACGCAATTCCAAACGCAATTCCAAACGCAATCCCAAACGCAATCCCAAACGCAATCCCAAACACACTCTCGCACCATTTCCGAACGCAATGTCGCACGAAGGTCATCTCGCAAATGAATTATCCGCGACATTGTACCCATCGGGCGTGCGCGGCCTAATCTGGCTTTGTGAAACTCCAGCAAGCAACTTGAAGCAAGTGCATGCAGGCAACTGCGGGCGGCTGCGGGCCAATGTAAGATTTTGCGTCTATTAATACTAAAAGGGTCTATTTCAAAAGTTCGCCATTATTAAGCACAAAACCGTCAATCGCAGCCATGGCCGCATATAAACGGTTCTCGGCCTCCTCAAAAATGATGGAGTTTTCGTGGTAAAACACTTCGTCCGCCACCTCCTCGGGGTGTCTGGGCAAGCAATGCATGAAGCGCCAATCACTGCTGACGTGGCCCCGCAGAAGCATATCCAAGGAGATCTGGTACCCCGCAAACTGCTTCAATTTCAGCGCCTTCTCATCCTCCTGCCCCATGGAAATCCACGTATCCGTGACAATCACATTTGCATTTTGAAGGGCTTCAAGCGGATCGTGCACGATCTCAAACTGCAAGTGAGATTCTTGTGCAACTTGTTGCGCCGTGTGCTTGACTGCAGGATCAAAGTGCACTCCGGGAGGAACCAGAATGGAAACAGAGATGCCTGCTTTAAGAGCAGCCACCGCCAAGTCATTGATCACGTTGTTGGCATCTCCAATCCATGCAAGTTTGAGTCCCTCAGTTTTTCCAAAAGCCTCCTTAATGCTCATGATATCCGTGATCGCCTGTAGAGGGTGGTACATATCGCATAGAGAGTTAATAATGGGCACGGACGAGTGCTGACAAAGGTCCAAGATGTCCTGGTGTTTGTTGACCCGGGCAAAGATACACGAGGTCATCGACAGGATCACGCGGGTGGTGTCGTACATGGACTCGTTGACTCCCAACTGGATATCGTCTTTTCCCAAGAACATGGGCTGGGCGCCAAAATGGGCAGCAGCTCCTTCGGACGAGATCCGGGTGCGTGTGGATCTCTTGGAGAAAAGAAGAGCCACGAGCTTGCCAAGTAACTTCAGGTGGTTTTCCTGGATGGAGGGCTGGTGGTTTTTCTTGACGATGTTTTTGTAGTGCATTGCTTTGGAGACCAAGGCATTGAACTCAGCGTTGCTGAGCTGCGAGATGCTCACCAAGTGGCGGGGGGCTTTGGTGGCCATGGACAAGTTACGGGAAAACATTGGAGGAGAAAGTTGGAGTGGTCCCAAACAGGAAGGCGGTGACTAAGCGCGGTGTCATATCTGTGGCAGCGCACGACCGCGGTCTATGCAGGTGCAAGAGTCATCTCCAAGCCTGCACGTAATGGTGCCGAAACCGGCATCAAAATATCCATACTGTTGAAAATGTGACATGTCTTGACGCGTGTATGCAGGTAACGTGTTATCTGCAGTCCAGCGGGTTTGGATGAAGGGACAAGCCTCAGATGGTTCCGACGAATGTACATGCGCAGACGGATAATACAAACCGGGTCCTGGTGTCAGGAGTCATAGCATTTGAATCCAGACATGGCATTAACAAGTCCGGTACAGGAGAACGGAATTTCTGGTGACGTGGTATATAAAGAGGGGATCTCGCTCATGGTAGAGGAGTATCGAAACAGACCACAACACAGAGATTCTAGTTAATATCCGTCGCACAAGTAAAGAAGCCAAGGGAACTATGGGCTCTACTGTACCAGAATTGTTAACAGTCATAAGAAGAAACAAGATAAGCGTTCCAGTCTATGCAAGACTTTATGGAAACTCTCAACAACCTCTTCCTTGACCGGTTACGCCAATTCACCGATGGAGGACGCTACAAGCAGTCAACCTGGCCAAATTCTACGACTGTGGACGAGTCGATTCCAACATAAACGCAATCGACTCGAAGGTGTGGAAAGTGTCGGATATCTATGGAAAAACAGCCAGATGGATTTTTCGGGATATTGATTTCCATACGGTCGACTGGAAGCCCGCTAGAAAAAGCCGACCATTTGGGTCCATCTGGAAACCCTTCTGGTTCAAACTTGAACTCTGCACAGAGAGGTCTTATGAACCCTAGTTTTTCCGATCGGAATACCGCCATTGCAAAAGCAGTGTCAATATTTTCGAGCAATTCTTATCGACAGGAGAGTTTCCATACGTCTCTTCAAAGTTAGATAAGCAACGAACATGGTTTTGTTAGGCATAAATGTGTGAAAGAACAGAACAGGTGTTACTACTAGTACTACTGTACCACTACACATTCTACTGCACCACTACACGTTCTACTGTACCACTACACATTCTACTGCACCACTACACGTTCTACTGTACCACTACACATTCTACTGTACCACTAAACATTCTACTGTACCCTACACCCCCAAGATACAGACTTAAGGGAATCTTAGTAGTCTAGTATTACTAGTGTAGTTTAGTGTAGTTTAGTATAGTATTATTGTAGTAGTATAGTATTATTGTAGTAGTATAGTATTATTGTAGTAGTATAGTATTATTGTAGTAGTATAGTATTATTGTAGTAGTATAGTGTTTATTGAGTGTATAGACTAGTATATTTCAACATATGTTTTAGTATATAACAATATGCAGGACTATATAAGATGTACCTTAATAATAAAAAACCAAAGTTTTATATGACGGGACCACAGCACATCTAATACTTTTTATTCGTCTAAGGTCTACACAGCTTTATTGCTCGAGTCTACACAGTCCTATTGACTTTCAGTGACCTGTATACAACATATCCACGAAGTACCTTTCCTCCGTACATTCTAGGTACTCGTTGACACCATATCTACACGGACATGGTGGCGTGGCTGGTCCATGGGGTTTTGAATTTGATGGATAAAATCCGCCCCGGTCGAAAGTTCACTGGATACTGACGCCATAGAGGCTGATAGTCCCGTAACGTCCACTGGCACTATAATTTTATTCCAAAGAGTCGGGGTTTTTGGGAATGCAGCTCGAAGTGGGTGGTAAATTCCATCTAAATCTAAATATTGACCAGAGAACGAAAGAAAAAAAGTACAGTGATGTGGAAAAATGAAAGGAACTTTGAAAAGAGAGTGAAACAGTACGTGAAATTGTTGAAAGGGAAGGGAAGGGAACATGTTAAAGGGACTCCTTCAGCGTAGGAATTCCCCCAAGAGTTTTTCCTCTCGCCCATTTGAAATATGGACCAAGGAGTTTTTCCTCTCGCCCATTTGAAATATGGACCAAGGAGTCTAACGGTTATGCAAGTATTTGAGTCAACCCCAAAAGCATAATGAAAGTATTGGTCAACCCTACCCTTCTGTCGTAAAAGGCTGGGGATCTGTCTTAAAGGCTGGAGATCTGTCGTAAAAGGCTGGGGATCTGTCTTAAAAGACGGGAGATCTGTCCTAAAAGGCTGGAGATCTGTCCTAAAAAGCTGGAGATCTGTCCTAAAAGGCTGGAGATCTGTCCTAAAGGCTGGAGATCTGTCCTAAAAAGCTGGAGATCTGTCCTAAAAGACGGGAGATCTGTCCTAAAGGCTGGAGAGGAAGCATAATTATTAGGACCCAAAAGATGGTGAAGTATACCTGGATAGGGTGAAGCCAGAGGAAACTCTGGGGGAAGCTCGTAGCGGTTCAGACGTGCAAATCGATCGGCAAATCTGGGTATAGGGGCGAAAGACTAATCGAACCAGCTACTAGAAGTTTCCCTCAAGGATAGCAGAAGCCCAAAACACTTCCATGAGGTAAAGCGAATGATTAGATGTGTCGGGGCAAAATTAGCCTTAGCATATTCTCAAACTTTAAATAGTACCAAGGAATATAGTGGCTTCAACAAGACCATGCAGATCTTGTGCACCAGGTGAGCTTCTCTGGAGAGACACGAACACTTTATACATTGAGTCGAAGTCAAGTCTTTGGTTTTCATTTCTTGTTTAGTCACGGCAAGTCGCTGGCTAGTCTCAGCTGTACTAATCGTTCAATACATGTGGTTGGTTAAAACACGAAATTTTCAGTCTATGATCACCACAAATTCTGGTGATGAGTTTGTATAAATAGCTTTCCAATTTGGGATCCAAGGGTGATTAATAGAACCATCACTATCTAAAAAACCACTAAATCAACCATTATAAAATGTTAAAGGTTTAGCAAATATTAAATTTATATTATATTGTAGACATAATTTATTAATTTGTAATAATCTAATAGGATTTCTTAATTCACCATTAATTGAATTAATTAATTTTTCTAATTTATATTTACTAGTTAATTGATATTTATATGTATAATTTCTTTTATAAATATTACCT
>NKZC01000106.1:40517-53535 GCA_002374385.1 Metschnikowia borealis | reverse complement strand
ACAGTAGTTAATAGTACAATCGTACAGTAGTTAATAGTACACTAGTACAGTAGTCAATAGTACACTCGTACACTAGTCAATAGTACACTAGTCTTGGGTTGGTTAAATCAAAATCTATTGACCCCTGTGTATGTTAGTCCTGCTGATAAGGATCACTAGAACTAATGCTATCTCCAAGAGCGGGTCCTGCATACACACGCGGAAAACCAAGGCTCAACAGAAACAGAAATCTCACTCCACCAACTCCACTCTTCTGGTCTCTTCCCAGTACCAGAAAAAGACACAAATTTTACAAAAGCACTCGAAAAGAATCTTAGGGGTGTACGGGTTTTCCACTATATCAAGTTTTTTTTTTCAGGTTGTTGAGCTGACACTGGAACTGACATTTATTGACATTTCTTGAAATCTACCAGGTCAACAGGCCCTTCTACTTCACCAGATGTATGTGCAATTACCCTTTGACGAGTTCAAGGTGGACCCGTCCAATAAAAAACGGGTGGCGTACTTCTACGACGCCGACGTGGGCAATTATGCGTACGGAGCAGGCCATCCCATGAAGCCCCACCGTATAAGAATGGCCCATTCGCTCATAATGAACTATGGGCTCTACAAAAAGATGGAGATCTACCGGGCCAAGCCAGCCACCAAGCAGGAGATGTGCCAGTTCCACACCGACGAGTATATCGACTTTTTGAGCCGTGTTCTGCCGGACAACTTGGACCTTTTCGCCAAGGAGCAAATTAAGTTCAATGTGGGCGATGATTGTCCTGTTTTCGATGGTTTGTTCGAGTACTGTGGGATCTCGGGTGGTGGGTCCATGGAGGGGGCGGCCCGCTTGAACAGAGGGAAGTGTGACGTGGCCATCAACTATGCTGGAGGCTTGCACCATGCCAAGAAGTCCGAGGCCTCGGGGTTCTGCTACCTCAATGACATTGTGTTGGGAATCATTGAGTTGTTGCGCTACCATCCTCGGGTTTTATACATTGATATTGACGTTCACCATGGAGACGGTGTGGAGGAGGCGTTTTATACCACGGACCGTGTGATGACTGCGTCGTTCCACAAGTACGGAGAGTTTTTCCCCGGAACTGGAGAATTGAGAGATATTGGAATCGGCAAGGGCAAGCACTATGCCGTCAACGTGCCGTTGCGCGACGGAATCGACGATGTCAGCTACAAGTCCATCTTCGAGCCGGTGATCCAGAAGATCATGGACTGGTACCAGCCGTCGGCCATTGTGTTGCAGACGGGCGGAGACTCGTTGAGTGGCGACCGGTTGGGCTGCTTCAACTTGAGTATGCGTGGCCATGCAAACTGTGTGGACTTTGTGCGGTCGTTCGGCGTGCCGTTGATGGTGGTTGGAGGAGGAGGCTACACTATGAGGAATGTGGCACGGACATGGGCCTTTGAGTCCGGTTTGCTCAACGACGTGGTGTTGCCCTCAGAGTTGCCCTACAACGAGTACTACGAGTACTACGGGCCCGACTACAAGCTCGACGTGCGGCCTTCCAACATGTACAATGCCAATGCGCCAGACTTCTTGAACAAGATCTTGACCAACATCATCCACAACTTGGAAAACACCAAGTTTGCGCCGTCCGTGCAGATGAACGAGGTGCCCCGTGATGCCGAGGACTTGGGCGACGAGGAGGAAGACGCACCCATGTCTATCGATACAAAGGGTGGTTCCCAGCAGGCGAGAGACGAGCACATTGTGCCAGACAACGAGTTCTACGAGGAGGAGGACCACAACCCCGGAGAAAAGCACATTGGTGTGGACTCCATGGACGTGGATACGCCCGTGCCCGAAACACGCAATGGCGAGCGAAATGGGGCCCAGGCCAAGCGGCCCGAGTTGACCGAGGAAGAGAAGTTGGAGATTGACTCCTTGAACAAGGAGGTGGACCTGTAGTTTGTTTATAATGTATCTTATCACGAATGGAGCCCTGGCAATAGTCACAATGCAGAACTGGAACTGATGAAAGTACAAAGAACCAGACACGGCAGTACATTGACTGAGTGTATTACTAATCCCACTGACCACTTGTACCGGCTACCTGTACTGATCACTTGTACCGGGTACCTGTACTGACCACTTGTACCGGCTACCTGTACTGATCACTTGTACCGGGTACCTGTACTGACCACTTGTACCGGCTACCTGTACTGACCACTTGTACCTATCTTCACCAGCATCTAGCCGGTTGGATACAGTAGCACCATAAACCAACCCATCACTCTATAGCAACTACATCCACTCTATAGTACCCCCTCAAGTCTATACACGTCTATATACTTGTTAGATCCACCATATGCAGGGCCCAGTCTGTAGCGGATGTAACATCAGTAGTATCGTAGTATAACTGTATATAAGTATGGCAGTGTAGTAAGAACTAAAGTAGTTCAGCAGTAGTTCTAAAACTGTGGCAATAACTCTGGCACTATATACCAGTTCTGGCCTTTTTTCCAAGTGTAGAATAGCAGTTATGTACCAGTCATAGTCATGTAAACCTAGGGACTTGCCCTTTTTATTAGTGTGTGGAGGATGAGCATAAGAGGTCAAGTATGGAGGAAGTCCAAGGTGAGACTAGAAAGCAAATGGACATAAGGCTGAGTGAAATAGGGTAAAGTAGTTGCGGAGAGAGTTAAGAGTATGAACTAAAGACTAGCACGAAGACGAGTAGGAATGTGGAGAACACACTGTAGGGTATAGTGTAGAGGTGGTGTGCAGTGTAGAGGTGGTGTGTAGTGTAGTTTAGAGTATAGTGTAGAGGTGGTGTATAGTATGGAAGAGTATACTGTAGAGGTAGTGTATAGTATGGAAGAGTAAGGAAAAGTACAGCGAAGTATAGGGTATACACAGATTTACGTAAGCTTTCAAATTCTCGAATGTGATCAATGATAACGCAGAAGATATTCGGTTGAACTCTAAGAGAACAATTTTTCCAAGTTTGAAACATGACTAGAAGTATCAAATGAAAATGTCCCAATATCATCTTTGATACCATATACGTCTGCAACTCATTATACTTATCGTAATTCGCTACGTTCGTTTTCGATACGAGAACCAAGAGTTCCGTTGTTGAAAGTGTTAAAGAAAAACTTGGTTGAATAATAAAAATAAATGTGGTTTTTTGCTACTTCAGTCCTAAAGAATATAAAAGTATTTCTTAATGATCCTTCCGCAGGTTCACCTACGGAAACTTTGTTACAACTTTTACTTCCTCTAAACCACCAGGTTTGAATAACTTCGAAATTTAAAAAGAGTGGTCCCTAAATAATTCTCTCCAAAATTTCCACTAAGCCATATATTGGTAGTACATAATGATTTCTCTATAATGGTCTCTATATAATTTCTTTATAATGATTTGTATATAATTTCTACATAATGATTTCTAATCATTATGCAGTAATTAGTAAAATTAGTAGAAATTAGTAGAAATCATTATGTAAAAATTATATAGAAATCATTATGTAGAAATCATATAGAAATCATATAGAAATCATTATGTAGAAATCATTACAGTGTTTTTTAAAACCATTCAAACCAGCGCGCCAAAATGGGTCAAACCACATTGGGAAACTCAAACAAACCAATAGTTCAAACGTTACTATTTTTAATATTTATAGATATTCATATAAACCGTGGGCGGTGTGTACAAAGGGCAGGGACGCAATCAACGCAATTTAATGACTAACGCTTATAGGAATTCCTCGTTCAAAAGCAATAATCTCAATGCTATATCCCCATCACGACGGAGTGTATAGATTTCCCAAACCCTTCTGCTGAGGTCAGCTCGTTTCCTCCGTCACTGTAGCGCACATGCGGCCCAGAATGTCTAAGGACATCACAGATCTGTTATTGCCTCAAACTTCAATTAATTTTTAAGCAATAGTCTCCTTAAGAAGTTCCTTGCAGCAAAAAGCTAATGGACCTATTTAAAGGTTAAGGTCTGGTTCTTTATTTGCCAATATTCTGGAACAATCCATATCACCTTCTAGTGGAGAGTTTTCGGTCTCACGGTTCTTTCAAAGTTAAATAAGCCGCCCAAAGTTATATAAGCCGCCCAAAGTTGTATAAGCCGCCCAAAGTTGTATAAGCCGCCCAAAGTTGTATAAGCCGCATAAAGTTGTATAATCTGCTTCGGTTCCTCTTTAGGAACCCTCAACGAGCAAAGTATTAGTAAGGCATAAATGTGTTAAAGGATATAATCTATGGTATATTTATATGAATGTATATAGTGTATAGTTTATTGTATACTGTAAATGGTACATAGTATACAGTAGTTGTTGTATAGTTTATTGTATACTGTAAATGGTATATACTGCATGGTTATAGTATATGCTATATTTTATATGGTGAAAAGTGTATAGTATAGAGTAGTAGTTTTACGGTATACGGTATATACTACATAGTATANTTTTATATGGTGAAAAGTGTATAGTATAGAGTAGTAGTTTTACGGTATACGGTATATACTACATAGTATATGGCATATGGTGTATTGTATATGCTACATAGTATGCTACATAGTATAGAGTATATTGTATATTTTATATGGATGTTTTATATGGTTATGGTATATGGTTTATCGTATACAGTACTTGGTGTTCTGTTAACGTGTGTTTACCTAAACTTATATTCGTTGATTGTTTCCCAAAGAGAGGAACCGGAGTGGCTTATATAATTTGAGAAAATCGTAGTACCGGAAAACTCTCCTCTAGAAGGTGGTAAGTATTGTTCCAGAATATTCGAAAAGGGCCATCAAATCACTTCACCAACTAAGAACGGCCCTACCAACGCTTTTAACATGGCAACACTTTAAGATTTCAAAAAGCTCATTGCAAGAAAAACCATTTGCATTGTACACTTCCAGTAGAAATTAAGCAAGTCAAAGTTTGTAGTTAAATAATTTAATTTCTTCTGACGTAAGACATTACTAATACGTACCTGAGACCAAAACCAATTGAGGGCATGTAGTAGGCTTCACAGGACAGTACTTCACTTTCCCTTTAGTGCATGTATGAAAACAGCTCTAGGTTTCCCCAGAATCCCCCCTCCCAATTGCTGGTTATACTGTATGTTAGTCTACTCTAGCACGTACTATCATGCTCTTTCTACTATGGTCTTCTTTCCATTTATGTGGTGATGTCTCTATACGGTGTTTTTCAAAACGATTCAAACCAGTGAGCCAAAATGTTTTAAACTACATTAGGGAACTTAAACAAACCAATAATTCAAAAAGGTACTGTTTTTAGTATTTAATAGAGACTTCACGTGAACAGTTTATTCCGAATTGTTGATCCTTAGCAATATTTAAGTAGTAAGTACGAAATCTTTTGAATTATTGGCTGTTTAATTTTTTTAGTGTGGTTTGAATCGTTTTGAAAAATACTGTATACTCTACTCTACTACTCCTACTTCTTACTCAAAATTACTTACGTCCTGGTACTACAACCTTGTGGAGTCCTAGACGATTCTGTCAGAACAAAGGAAGGACTCAAATGGTCCAGCTCCCACTGGTACCAGAAGTTCAACTAATTCATAGTATAACTATTGTTTCTCAAGGGCAACAGTCAAGTATTCCAGCCAAGGACTACTGGTGTACTATAGAGTAGAGTGTAGTGTAATGTAGAGTGTAGTGTAATGTAGAGTGTAGTGTAATGTAGAGTGTAGTGTAGTGTAGACTGTAGTGTGGAGTATAGTGTAGACTGTAGTGTAGACTGTACTGGGTGTAGTGTAGATGTACTGGGTGTAGTGTAGACTGTACTGGGTGTAATGTAGATGTACTGGGTGTACTATAGTGCTAGATTCTTATTGTCGTTAAGTACCAAGTTATGTTCATTTGTTCTTGAATCCCCAAAAGGAGACATTTGAGCTGCTTTTTAGTTTCAAGAGAAGTGGTGGCCATCACTGGTCTAACTCACCTCAGGTTATGCTGGTATCCCTACAATAAAGGCCGGTAGATGGCATACAACATGTTCTTATAGAATGGCCCAAGTTTGCTTAGACAGACGCCTAGTAATACCGCAATAGTAGAACATTCCCTATGGTGATCCGACATAGACTGTACTGAGAGTACTGAGAGTACTGTAGATTATAGTGTAGATTATAGTGTAGAGTAGAATGTAGTGTAGTGTAGAGTATAGTGTAGATTATAGTGTAGAGTAGAGTGTAGAGTAGAGTGTAGAGTAGAGTGTAGAGTATAGTGTAGAGTAGAGTGTAGAGTAGAGTGTAGAGTAGAGTGTAGAGTAGAGTGTAGAGTAGAGTGTAGAACACACTGTAGAATGTAGTGTAGATTATACTGTAGATTATACTGTAGAGTGTACTGTAGATTATACTGTAGAGTGTACTGTAGATTATACTGTAGAGTGTACTGTAAATCATACCGTAGAGTGTACTGAGTACATAGTTTGTAGCGCGTCTAGGACCCATAATATACTCCAATACTTATGTTAACATACACTAATACTACTAGTATCATGAGTCTACTTGCTAGATGCACCATACGCAGTGCTTTAACTATACAAAGTGAAGTTGGTTTTGCCTGGTGGAACTGCGTCAGATAACCGTGGAAAGAAGGCAGGCAAGAAGGGGAAAAAATGATCGGCATATATACAAGTAGTGTTTACAAAAATATACTAAACATTATCACCTCAAAACATAACTAAAAGACATTGTCATGGAAGATCAGTATACCACCAAATCGTGAAAAGTCATCTCAACTTACTCCGAACCGGATACTGTGCATAAGAAATTAGCTTTTTTTTGTACACACCTCTTGTTTAGAGCAAATACGGATTATCCTTAAAATCAAGATCTCCTATTGACGAAATTTACCCATCTTGCACAGGCTGATGCAAGCAATTATGTAAGTATTCATGAACGTCTATACTGTATCTTTATAGCTATGTAATTTAATAGATAGTAGACCACCAGTAAGATTCGTACTCTAGCTACTTCCTCTACTCTCTGGTACCTTTACTTCTATCTTGTACTTTCCACTTATACTCTCTACTACTCACTATTGGCAGTCTCTACTTCAATTCAATAGTAGAAATCCAATAGTATAATGTGTGTAGCATTTATCATGTACTATAGATCACAGTCGGTATTTAGAGGCTGCAGCCAGGTCAGTATCTATTGGTATAGTTATGATTTCTGGTAAGTCTACAAAAATACAGTCCGTTTTCTATTTACGACTGGTGTTTGATAGATCCATTCGTGCTCTGGCTTCTAGAGTCTGTCTTCTGGCTATTTTCATCTAAGAGCTTAATACTTCTGATTCTGACTTCTAGTTGAATACTTCTGACTCGGACCTCCAGTTTATTACTTGTGGGTCTGCATCAAGAGTCCCATGTTTCTGAGAGTTCTACGGGTGAAGATTTATATCATATGAGTTTAAAGTTATTGAACACTCAACAAGTCTAAGACTTCTGAAGAGAGTTTTAGTGGACTATACAATGATGACGTGCTCTACTATAGTGTACCAAATCTGCTCCACTCTACACCACTCTACTCCACTCTACACCACTCTACTCCACTCTCTACTACACTCTACTCATCATAGTACGCTACTATAGTGTCGTTGGATCCCTCAGGCAGGGCTCTACGTGGGTTTTCATCAGTCTAAGTTCTGAGCACTATACTGATAGTGAACACTGTGAAAACGTGAGTGCTGATTGTATTGACTGTACTGACCATATCATACTCAACCTATACACTGTAGCATATTCCTGTCTCTCTTGAAAAAGCAATTTGGAAGATTTTGGAAGTAAACTCTATAAGTCATTGAAAGTAGATGTTCTTCCTAGTGAAGAAAGGGGGAAATTCGGGCAATTTTTGTGGGTAAAAAAGTGGCATGCAAATCTAGACTGTCTGCTAATAGTACAACCACATAAAATTACACACCAGATACTCCACTCTAACTTCTTTAACTGGTGCTCTGAGTAAGGCTTCTACTGTTCCTGTATATGCAGCAGCAGCATACTCACTACTCACGGCACCTCTCCACACCTCAACAACACAATGCTAACTACACTGTGCAGATGGGCCTTGACCGCCACACGGAGCCTCCGCACTTGCTATCCACGGCTACGACCAGTGCTTGAGCCGCAGGGCCCGAAACCACCTCCAAAACCACCCTTGGTTGTTCGCTCCTGCACAGAGCTCATGGGCAGAACCATCCCCGAATACATCGGGTCTCCTCACTCCAAGCTCCGGAGTGTGATTTGGCGTAACCCGCTTCAAAATATCTACGTGGTTAAGAAACCGTGGAACGATGGGGTTAAATCGGCCATGGTGCAGTTCATTGACTTTATTCACTCCGAGTACCCTTCGTTGAATGTCATTGTATCCGAGGATGTAGGAGCAGAGCTCCAGGAAGTGTACAGTGAGAGGAAAAGGGGACATGCAAGACAGGAGTCCGAAATTGGTCAAGAAATTCGGGAATTTCGGGAAAAAACGGACATTCCATTGAATGGTCCAAATCTGAGTCAATTGAATCACCAAAGTGATACTATTCAAAGGGATAGAGACAAGAATCACAGCGAGAGGAACAAAGACATGACAAATAGGGACAGGGCTACATTTGGATCTCTGGGGCCTACGATTTATACGGGAAGCGTGGCGGAGATTGTGGCCAAAACAGACCTCATAGTATCGCTTGGTGGAGACGGAACCACGTTGAGAGCAGTCTCGGCGTTCCTGAACGGACTGGTGCCGCCCGTGCTCTGCTTTGCACTAGGAACGCTTGGCTTTCTCCTCCCGTTCGATTTCTCCACTTTTCGGGAAACCTTCCGGTCGGTATTTGAGTCCAGAAGTAAGGCCATGCACCGCATGAGGCTCGAGTGTCACGTGGTGCGCCAGGATGTAGAAGAGATCCAGTCGGACTCCCGCCAAATGGAGAAGGAGCAGATCATGGAGTATGAATTGGCCCATTACAAGCAACACCACGATGCCACCATGCTCTATGCCATGAACGATATCTTGCTTCACCGAGGTTCTGCACCCAGCTTAATCAAGCTTGATATCTACATCGACAGTGACTTTTTCACCACCACCAGTGCTGATGGCTTGGTGTTTGCTTCTCCCACGGGCTCGACGGCATACTCGTTATCTTCGGGAGGCCCCATTGTGCACCCATTGGTGCCGTGCATTCTCCTCACACCCATTTGTCCGCAATCGCTTTCGTTCCGGCCCTTGGTGCTTCCGGCCACGCTGCATGTGATGATCAAGTTATCCAACGATAACCGAAATGAGCTGGTTAAAATGACCATTGATGGCATTCCACAGCCCAACTTGAAGCCGGGCGATGAGATCCATGTGGTCAGTGAGAATGGCACCATTTACATTCCAGGCAACCACCAGCCGCCTAAAACACTTAGGTCTCGCCACACGTTTGATGATTACATTGAGCCGGGCAATTCGGCCAGTGGCTCGGAGAATAACGTGGACAATGGCATTTTTTGTATTGCCAAGGGCGAAAACGACTGGACCATAGGCATCAACGAGCTCTTGGGTTTCAACAGCTCGTTCCGGGGGAAAAAGCGGTCGGAATAGAATCCATGGATTCAGGATCTTAGTAACTGACTTCTCTCTCACCAAGAATCGGCCTTACCTTCTATTGCCAAGGATGAGTGTCTGGTCATTTACAGGCTAGTGCCATTTTTAGGATCAGTCGTTGTTGTCTCTTAAAGGGTTTTAAAGAGGGCTTTCAAAAGGGCCTTTGGATGGATCTGTGTATGGTGTTATGCAGTCACCGAGATACATCTTACCGAAGTGCTTGTGTTTCAAAAGAGAATGTTCGATTTAAAAAAAAAAAAAAGAGGACATCAACAGACCTAATTGGATATCAATAGAAAGGCGAGATCCCACTGCCGACGTGCTTGATACTTCGGCCAATACCTTCTGGTAACAGTTACAGTGCATATCTACTTCTTGCCTTATACCAAGAAGTTCCAAGTGTCAGGCTCCGACTCAAACATTTCTGGAAGGGGGTCAACGGATTCTAGGGCCCGTGTTTACCTAGAAATTTTGACTGAAGGTGACTAAGGTCTATGAATAAGACCCAGGATTAGACAAGAATTAGACGAGAATAGATCCAGGAGTCGGTCTAGGAACCAGGTCTGAAATTACATTATTAACTGGATCTACGAATTAGATTACGAATTAGATGACGGGATTACGGTTGGACCATATTGTTAGTGGGTGTGTTGATGGGTGGGTTCCATGTCCAAGTGCTAATCTTGAATGACTTGGTCGTGGAGAATTAATTGGCCAATCATCGGTGTTTCCAAATTGCCATTTATTGCATTGCCATCTAGTATTAGCTTATTGGTCACGTGTTAGTTAGCAAGTGCATAGAAAACTCAATGAATACAAATTGAGTCGAATGGAAAAAAAACAAATTTCCAAAACTGCAAACTGCAAACTGCAAAGTCCAAAACCCAAAATTAAATTCAGGCCATTCGGTTAGGTTCGATTGCAGACTCCAATGGTGGTCTACATGGCGACCACAAGCAGTGCCAGGAGTAGAAAGAAGCCGGCCGAATCGGGACATGTGCACGTGATATAGACCGCGAGGTGGCGCCATCAACCACGTCATTCTAAAGCGAGATGCAAGTGCGAGTGAACGAGTGCGAGCCCGGGGCACCCGCAGAGGTTGCGAGCCCGGAGAAAAGACGCCAAAAAAAGCAAAGACACCAAAAAAGACCAAAAGACACCAGAGCGTTGCGAGCCCTGTGGTCTAGCCCACTAATACCCAATTTAGAACAACTAGTCAGTCAAGCCACTCCATCAAGCCACTCATCAAATTGCCCAATTTAGTCAACCAAGCCACTCAATCAAAGTAGTTCAATTTAGTCAAGTCTGTCTTATTTTGTCCGTCTGTTTGCCTGCCTGTCTCACTCTAACTTTTAATCCATGTCAGTCTTAACTTTAGCCCAGTCTTGGCCCACTCTTAACTATACCTTCAATTAGCCCAGTAACCTGTACTAGCCCGGAAAAGCCGCACGGTCCCCGTCCTCCCCCTTCGTTTCAATTTCTCCCCTCACTCAATTACACCCCCTTCCGTTTGCACCCCTCACCTTCACCACTTTTGCATCCCTTCCTCACTCCCTCACTCTCTTCCCTTTTACTAAAATCACCCTACTCCTCTCTACTCCCCTTTATACTTAGGACCCATTATTTCTCCCTCATGTCTCCCTCATGTCCCCCTTATGACTCCCTTATGACTCCCTCATGTCTCCCTTATGTCTCCCTTATGTCTCCCTCATGTCTCCCTTATGTCCCCCTTATGTCTGCCCTCACCTATTTCTCCCCTATCTCTCCCCTATCTCTCCCCTATCTCTCCCTTATCTCTCCCTTTATTTCTTTTTATTCCTCCCCTTATTTCCTTTCCGGCATGCAAAGAATTGTCCCGATAACTGCAAGTGGCGTCCAAAAGAGCTAGACAAAAGAGAGCCGTCAAAAACACCAAGAAAAAGCGGCCTCGAAAAAAGGCTCTTTTTGAAAGCGCTGGCGCGATCAAAATAGGCGATAAGCGGCACGCGCTCCGCTTGCATCGCTCGTTTACTTTCACCCACGACTTTTTTCTGCACGCAGCCTCCCAGCAATCCGCAACCTCTATTCGTGCCTGGCCTGCACCCTGGCCTCCACTAGATGTCCGTGAAGCCTATTGTCACCTTCCTATTCACCAGTCACTATTACTTCACTATACTAGTCATCATTATCACTATAACCACATATTGACTATCACTGTCCTCATTACTGTCGTTATTACTCCTCCTTGCTGTCGTTATTACTCCTCCTTGCTGTCCTTATTACTCCTCCTTGCTGTCACTATTACTGTCCTTATTACTGTCACTATTACTGTCCTATTGCTGTCACTATTACTGTCACTACACTACACTACAATTGTAATACTTAACATACTATACCGTAATACTAAATTATACTACATTCTACTACTACAATGTACTACTGAACCACAATTTCTGGGTCTGCAGTATCATTTAGTGTGATAGAGTGGGGGATCAAAGTATAAAGTGGAGGAGGGCGAGAGTGCCAGCGCAGGCTTCTGATCCACGCACCAATCCACGCATCTCGCAGTAATTCTCCAGGACAATCAATTATTCTTCAAGACAATATGTCCCCACTCTCGCTCATCACGAGCTCTCGCATAAACTCCGTGCTTACATTATCACTATTAGTCACCAATAATTATTAAATAATTATTAAAATATTATTAAATAATCACTAAATACTCACGAAATACTTACGAAATAATTATTAAATGATCACTAATAATCACGAAGAGTCACGAGATAATCACTACATTATCACAAAATAATCACTACATAATCTCCATTCATTCACATACACATAAATGTATTTCTCTAGCTTATGTTTGATTCATTTTATTTTTAGTGGAGGGGGTATAAATATATCTCGTATACACTTAACTCGTATATTAGATGTATATACTTTTTGTTCTGTATATTTTTGGACCTTTTATGATTGGTACTTAATACTTTTACTTCGACCACTGTCTTTTACTGTCTTTTACTGTCCTTTTACTGTCCTTTTACTGTCCTTTTACTGTCCTTTTACTGTTTTTCACTCCACTATTTCTGATACTAGTCTTTGCCACTGTCCCGGTTTGCCACTTATGGTGGGTGTGATGGGTATAGTGGGTGTCCTTCGGGGCACATCCGGATAACCACACCCGTATGCCTGTATGGCCCGATCTCTAGACCACAGAAGAGCAGGCCCATTATTCGTAGCTATGGCCGAAACTCAACCTTGTCAACAATAGGCCGTCCCTATTATTACCTATTATTGCCCATTATTGCTCGGTTCCTCAATCCATTCTTCTATGTGCACTTTCGCTTTGTTGGTTTCTTTTTGACGATAGTGCGACGATTGTCGTATTTGTCTGCTGCGCTGCATAGGAGGCTATTCTGAGTTTTTTTTTTTTGTTTTTTTTATTTTTGGTTTGTCTGTTTTTTTTTTTTT
>NKZC01000106.1:0-40496 GCA_002374385.1 Metschnikowia borealis | reverse complement strand
TTTTTTTTTTTTTTTGACTTTTTTTTTTTTTGGCTTCCTCTTTCCTGGGCCTTATTTTCTATGCTTTATTTTCTCGCTTTTTTTTGTTCCGTAAAATCGCGCTAACCTTACACCGTTGGTTTTTTACTTTCCTTCCGCCGCCCTGCCCCGTTTTTTTTCCCTCCTCCTCCGCCCTGCCTGTTTTTTTTTTTCGTCTTCGCCCCACTGCTATCCCCCTCCATTCCCCTGGCCCAGTCTTCCGATCCCCAATAACATCCAGTGCTCCTGCCTCCTAGTCCCAGTGCTTCCTCCAAGTTAGCGTTTCATCTAGTGTTTCTTGTGTTTTTTGGCCTCCTATTTTGGTCTTGTACATAATCGACGCCGGGCCTCATTTCCAGATTCAAACTGCCCTCCCCTCAATTTCCCCCAGCTTCGCTAGCTCCACAATCCTTCCCTATTGCCTTTGCCCGCCATGTCCTTGCCCGTGCAGATGGCCATGAAGTCCTCCAACATGGCCCATTCGCCTGCAAACTTGCCGCTCCAGCACCAGATCCAGATCTTGCCCCACGCCGCACAAGCCCAGGCCCAGGCTCAGGCCCATGCCATGGCCCACGCCTCGTCACAGCAAACCTCGCCGCAGAACGGCGAGGTGTCGTCGCTCTTACTGGAAACCACCAGCTCCACCTGGCTTGCTATTGGCTCGTTGGCTGAGCTGCTCGGCGACTTGGAGAAGGCCTCGGTGCTGTATGAAACTGCTTTGAGACACAGTCCCAATAACCCGGAAGCCTTGACCCGGTTGGCCACCATTTTCCGCTCCCGAGACCACTTCCTAAAAGCCGCTGAGCTCTATGAGCAGGCTTTAAACTTCAACCATGAAAACGGCGATACCTGGGGTCTTTTGGGCCATTGCTACCTTATGATGGACGACTTACAACGTGCTTACGCTGCCTACCAGCGTGCGCTTTACTACTTGGATAACCCCAACGTGCCCAAGTTGTGGCACGGAATTGGCATTCTCTATGACCGTTATGGCTCCTTGGAATACGCTGAAGAAGCCTTTGTGCGTGTGTTGGACTTGGACCCAAACTTCGACAAGTCCAATGAGATTTACTTCCGCCTCGGTATAATATACAAGCACCAGGGCAAGTTGCCGTCGGCATTGGAGTGCTTCCAATACATTCTATCCAACCCGCCCCACCCATTGACCCAGCCCGATGTGTGGTTTCAGATCGGCTCTGTTTTGGAGCTGCAGAAGAACTGGAACGGTGCCAAAGAGGCATATGAAAAGGTCTTGGAAGTCAATCCAAACCACGCCAAGGTGTTGCAGCAGTTGGGCTGCTTGTACTCGCAGGCTGAGGCCTCGCCGTCTAGCTCGCCTGATACCCACCTGAGACCCTTCAAACAGGACTTGAACATTGCCTTGAAGTACCTCACGCAGTCCATTGACATTGACTCCACCGACGCCCACTCGTGGTACTACTTGGGTCGGGTGCACATGATCCGTGGAGACTTCAACGCAGCATACGAGGCTTTCCAACAGGCCGTCAACAGAGACTCCAGAAACCCCACGTTCTGGTGCTCTATTGGTGTGCTCTACTACCAAATTTCGCAGTACCGTGATGCCTTGGATGCCTACACCCGGGCTATCCGCTTGAACCCTTACATCAGTGAGGTGTGGTACGATCTCGGGACCCTTTACGAGACCTGCAATAACCAGATCTCCGATGCTTTGGATGCTTACCGCCAGGCCGAGAGGCTAGACCCGGGCAACCCTCATATCAAGGCCCGTCTAGAACAATTGATCAAGTACCAGCAAGATGGAAACACCCACCCTCCACAACCTCCGCCAGTCAACCAGCAGCCTCGGTTGCCCCAGGGTATGGTATTGGAAAGTACGCAACAACAGGCCACGCCGGGGCCCCAACAACTCCATCAAGGTCCTCAGCAACTCCATCTGGGTCCTCCTCCTCCACAGCAGCACCCCAACCAGCCCATGCCGTACCATCAGCAACTCCACCACACGCCGGCAGCTCCTCCAGCCAGTCTGCAAGTGGTGCCACAGCCATTTCAGCCTCTGCACCCAGTGCAGCAGATCACCCACCAGGGACCTCCGCAAAACCCCGTACCTCATCCAGAAACCGTTTCTCATAGGCCTTCGCCGCAGCCACAACTACGTCAGGAAGCTCCTCCGGCTCCTCTCAACAGTAATGGGGCCAAGGTCGAAGTTCCTGCAGCCAACCTCGATAAAAGCACCAAAAATGGCACGATTAAAAGAGATCTTGAACACAAGTTGGACTCTAAAATCGTGAAGAAGCCCAATACCGAAGGGTCTGAGAAAACCATGTCGGAAGAAACCTCGCTTAAGCCTATGGGCGGGCCTGCAAATGGTGCGGAGAACAATGCAGGGCATGGGATAGCTCCCACCGAAACAGGCAGCACTCCCAAACCCGCCAGTGAAGAAACAGTCAAAGTAGAGGTGACCGCGCCAGCACCGGTGCCAGCGCAGGGAGCAGAGCCCGAAGAAAAAACCAAGAGTGAGGAATCCATCGCAGCCAAGTCCAAAACCGCATCGCCCAACCCTAAACCTCTCAATCTAGAGAGAAGTGCGGCGGAGCCCCTGAACATGGCGGACGACGATGACGAAGATGAGGATGAAGAGGGCATTGCGCCCGAGCCTCCTTTGAGAAAGGTCGAAGAAGATGAGAACTACGATGACGAGTAGTGTTGTGAATGAGTCAAGTGATGTCATAGACCTTACAATAGATAAACACTGCAGTGAGCGTAGAAGACCATGAAGAAGTTCAGGCTTTATAAAGGCAACTATGTAAATGAAGGACAGTCCAGGCTTTACTAATGACAATTCTATGTAAATGCACCGGGGAAGGAAGGCTTCTGGGGCTCCTTCTCCGTCTTAATGATCGTAATGTTGGAGAGTTGTCTGCACTTCTGGTAGCACAAGAACAAGTTGGATGCATCCTTGGCCACGGCCAATATGCCCATGGCTAACAAGTTCAGTAAGAACGGTAAGTCCGATACCGACGAAAAGTACGGCACAGAACGAAGCCCCAAGCATATGGCCTTCCCTAGGTACGATGCCATAAACGGCCACATCACCGTAGTCACAAACGTCACCACCCCCAGCCTCACCAAAAGCGTATCGGAGTAGTCATGCACTAGACACGCCTTGGACTTGTAGAGCATGTAGAGCACCTTGCAGTGGAGGTAGGCGTAAAGGTGTTTTTCCTTGAGGAGCAGTAGGATGGAGTTCAAGGACCGGGATTTTTTAGCCTGGTTGGTTTTGGCTCTCAACAAAAGCGAGAGCCCCGAGATCCGGGACTCCAACGCCTCTATCCGGGCGTAATCCTTGGGGGGAAGAGAGTCGGCCAAGTCTTTGGGGCGCACTGCACGGGCCATGGAGAAGTGCATCCGGTTGAAGGTTTGCCGGTATAAGATATCGTAGGCCCATCTAAAGGGAACCACCAAGGCCACCAAGACCGAGGGACTGGTCCAGTTGATATTCTGGAGCAAACGACGGCTCTTTAAGAGATCCAAGAGAGAAACACCGTTTGGTTGCAGAAACACCGCCTTAGCATTTCCCCATAAGGACTTGGCCAACACGTGGTTTCCCAAGGCCGACAAAAAGTTACATATAAGTAGCTCATTGAAGATCTCGGGCCACACGGGGCCTCTGCGTCGTTTGAAGAGGCAGTCCATGAGCAGCAGGCCTCGCATGCGGTACATGATCACGGGAAGAAGCGAGATCTGGTGCAACTTGACCTGGTTGGAGGCCGAAACCGCCAGGGAATTGGCCCATTCAGACCCACCAACCTGTTGAGGCCTTAGCGAGTCCAAAAACCCAGGTGACACTGCTCTCACGATATTAAGGCCACATACCGTTAGGCCAGTCACACCCACGGAGATTATACCTGCACTAGCACCCAAGAGACCCAATGCTATGGTGGAGTACAGGGCCACGTCGACAATTTTATCCCGGACCAAGGCATTGAAGCCCAACACGGCCAGGCCCTTGAGTTTGAACTCGATCTTGCTCTTGCACTGTGGACAAGGTGTAGAGAGCTTCCACAGGTTGTGGGGGTGGGCCGAGCCTCCATTTGTTCTAGCTTCAGCCACTCCAGCTCCTAGCAACGATACCCAGCGTGCACGCACCGTGAACCCAAGTATGCTGGGCTCGTTATCGGTATCGTTATCGGAATCCACACTTATGGTGTATGGAGAGGAATGAGCGTTGGGGTCTGGGTCCAGTGTCTCCCTCTCGATCTTGGAAAAAGATATGGAGTTGATATAGTCAATGAGGCACTTGCGGTGGGTCACCAATTGGCATGTGGAACATGGCTGGACGAGGTCCTGAGCATCTTTAAGTGTGCCGAACGGCGGCACCTCCGAGTCTCCTCCCAAGCACAATGCACAAGTTTCGGACATTTTAATGGCCCAGTAATTAGTGTAGGATTAGGTGTAGTGTAGTATGACTTAAAGTATTGACCAGTATATTCAGTGGGTAGTATATTGTAGTGGGTAGTATATTGTAGTGGGTAGTTTATTGTAGTGGGTAGTATAACTAGAGTGTAGTGTGTAGTGTGTAGTATGACTGTACTGAGAGTGTACCGTGAGTGTACCGTGAGTCTGGGGTGCGCACATGATGCGGCATGCGGTAACGAAAGTGGGGCTACTAAGCTACGGCCGGCCGGTTTAGACTTTAGCGGGGGAACATTCACTATTGTTTGGAAAAGTGCAAGGTGTGATACCGGAATTTATGTGTGGGGTACTTTTTTTTGCAGAAATTAATTTGGGTGATTTTTGATTTCGGATTTTTGGTCTTTTGGTGTGGTCTTTTTTTGTCATTTACTGTATAGTATATATTTTGCGGTATATTTTTGCGGTATATTTTTGCAGAGTGGGTGCAACTTTTGACCAAAGCGTGAATGCACCAGTGCTTTTTTACACTATTTAGTACCTTTTTTTTTTTACCCCACTTTACACTGTTCTCCTTTTCCACACTATCTAGTATCATTTTTTACCATTTACCCTTTACCATTCACCCTTTTCCTGGTACTGCGTCACATGTTCCTAAAATTTCACGCAATGCTCTTTTAAAATGAAAGCTAATTTAGACTCTAGGCTTGTAGTGTGTATAGTATTCATTGCCTATTCAGTAATCCACCCCTTCTTACAATGAACACTAACTACAGAACTTCATGTCCATACATTAATTACCATAGTTTATATTCTATGTAAAGTCCACCACTACCCATACCACTACCCATTACCATCCATATTGCACCCCATTATGTATATCGGTAATTATTCCACAGTATGTTAATTCACAGAGGGTTCCACAGGCCATTGTTTATCTGAGGGATTGTTTGACAGAGGGATTGTTTGACAGAGGGATTGTTTGACAGAGGGATTGTTTGACAGAGGGATTGTTTGACTGAAGGATTGTTTGACTGAGCGATTGTTTGACTGAGCGATTGTTTGACTGAGCGATTGTTCCATAGGGGGATTGGTCTGAGATCATTGCATGATCATGGCATGAATGGTCAACTTTAAATTGTCTCTTATATTGACTCATATGACTCTAGCGGAAAACTTTAATTCTGACTTGTGTTTTTGGTTCGTGTTGTTGACTTGACTATTCTATCTAGTCCAACTAAGTCCATGGTGTCTGTTACTAACCAATAATAGACAATGTACATCTAGTGGGATGTAATATACATTAAGTAATAATTCTAATAATATCTAGTAATACCTAATAATATTGCTCATGAGGTCTATTGACGCATGATACAATTGCCTGGGACTTGAGACTATACACAAAACAATTTGCTCATCCATTTTTGGCCTATTCCAGGACTGACTACCATCTCATATGCGGTCCACGAATCCAGCCGCTGTGTGGCCAATCCTAATTGATCTATATTCTATACTTATTCTACTCATGGCTTACTAGTAGCTGAGTCCAGGTCTAGTAACTTTATGACATGACTGTAAGTGGTGGCTAACTGTATCATTAAGCAGACAACCTACGGCATACTAGCTTTCGCTCGCTGTATGACACACTAACTCATGAATAACTTTTGATGACTTACTTTTGATGACTTACTTTTGATGACTTACTTTTGATGACTTACTTTTGATGACTTACTTTTGATATGACTTACTTTTGATATGACTTACTTTGGACATGACACACTAATCCTGACACACTAACTATGATATGACATGAATCACTATGACATGACTTACTGTGATGTATTAGTACTACACTACTTATGCAATCAAGTACGAGTACAGCTCCAGCTCTCGTGCTCCTACCAGAGACACGACAGAGCCACCGCTACCAGTTGAGGATCCAAAGACAAGAGATGTGCCATTAATGGCCCTACGAGGACCTCTACTCGACACAACACTAATTATGCCAGTACTAGTTCTACTTTTACTTCTACTAGTACTAGTTCTACTTCTACTATTACTAGTTCTAGTTCTACTTCTACTTCTACTATTACTAGTTCTAGTTCTACTTCTACTTCTACTATTACTACTTCTACTTCTACTTCTACTTCTACTATTACTACTTCTACTTCTACTAGTACTTGTTCTACTTCTACTTCTACTAGTACAGTAAGAAGCTGGGACTTGAGGTCTGTTTGATTAAAAGACAAAGACTCTATGTTATCCATAATTATTAGTGCTATACAAAAGTATACAGAAATAACACTCTACTGTAGTATACTCCACCCCATACCAATTAAATACTACTACACCCTATATTGCTACAGTGTCACTACTAGAGTACCACTAATACTATATTGATGAAGCTGACTATGACATACCCATTACACCAGACAAACCTGCTTTTCCCAAGCACGATACAAGTCATGCAAGATAATACTATTATCCAGGTAGTCAGTCTAGACACCTGGTCACTAATATAACAAGTTCTGCTAGAATACAGAAGGGCCAGATCTAGCTTCTGAGAATATTTCCAAGAATCGGGTATAGACCTTTCCATATCGCCATACCGTGTCCACCCATAATCCACCATACTAAAATACTAGTTCCGTACTGGAACAGTTCCATAGTGAAACAGTTCCATAGTGAAACAGTTCCATAGTGAAATAGTTCCATAGTGAAATAGTCCCATACTAGACTACACCGGACTACACCGGACTACACCATCACTCTGTACTATACTGCCCTGGTCTTACCCACCACCCAAAGATAGACTACTCAATGTATAGATTTTGTAATTACCATGTGGATTGTGATGAAAAATTCTGAGACTACTTTTTAAGATGTCTGCATGTCAGCACCAAACCATGAACCCAACCCCCACCACTCACCACTTACTACTGTACTACTGTACTACTGACTACTACACTACTACACGACTGTATTACTTTAGTACTTTAGTACTGTACTACTACACTACTGTACTACTGTACTACTGTACTACTACACGACTACACACTACACTACCAGTTCTATACTCCATACTCTACCATGTTCAGTGGCTATCATTGAACTTATTGATTACTTGATTGACTTGAGTACTCGAGTGAGCTTGACGTGATATTAATGTCAATCAAGAACAGCCATACTGTCAGATCAACTAGTAGTCAGTGAGCCTACTACTACATACTCTACTCTTGATTACTTACACTTGGCACTTGGTAGTTGGTGCTTTCAGGTACTACTAGTGGGAAGTGTAAGTACACACTACTAGTGACAATGACAAGTGACTAGTATACTACTTCAATAGACTCCCGGTCACTCAGTATGGCATAGAGAAAGTAGATTGAATCCATTATTTACTGCAGTAGGTGGGTATAGTAGATGTCCATAGTAGTTTATTGTTAGACCTACTCCACCACTATTACTATGCTAATTCCTAATCTCAAAAACACTTCTACTTATATTCCATTGTACTGTAGTCTATACTGTGAGTCTATACTGTGAGTCTATACTGTACCCTTCATGCTGTCACTTCTGACCCGATTTATGTGACTGATGTACGATTCAGACGTGATTCAGACGTGATTCAGACGTGATTCAGGTGATTCAGACGTGATTCAGACGTGATTCAGACGTGATTCAGAAGTGATTCAGACATAATTCAGAAGTGATTCAGAAGTGATTCAAACGTGATTCAGACATGATTCAGACGTAATTCAGACGTGATTCAGACGTGATTCAGAAGTGATTCAGACATGATTCAGACGTGATTCAGACATGATTCAGACATGATTCAGAAGTGATTCAGACGTGATTCAGACGTCAGACGTGAGAATCCTCAGTCTTAAAGCTTCAATGCCTGTGCGGTCCGGATACCTTCGGCAAAGTGGAACAAACGTGAGTCCACGGCCACGTCTTCTGTCCGACACACGTGCACCAAGCCATCGTACAAGTTGGCAAGAGGCAAGGTGAATACCTCGATGAACTCACCGTCCTCCAACTGCGGCACGGGCGCCGGGTTCTCCGATGCGTCGATGTCCACCGTCACAAGCGACATGTTGGCGTTGGTCAAGCCGGGGTCGCTGAAAAGCACCGGCTGTGATTGCTGGCTGACCGTGCCCTTATAGCCAGTCTCCTCAAGCAACTCCCTTTCGGCCGTGGACTGAATACTTTCATTGGGATCCACCAATCCTGCTGGCATCTCCACCACCACCTTTCCACAAGGCGGCCGGAACTGTTTGGTCAATACAATGTACTTGTTACCTCTCTCATTATCACCATTTTTATCACCACTCCCATGGCTGTCATTCTGGCCGTCATTCTGGCTGTCACTCTGACTGTTACTCTGGCCGTCATTCTGGCCGTCATTCTGGCCGTCATTCTGGCTGTCATTCTGGCTGTCACTCTGACTGTTACTCTGACTGCCACTGGAGTTGCTGTGGATGATGGCGAGAATGCTGACGGCATCAATGCCGGTTGTTTCAGAACGAGTGGTCCGAATGGCCATCTCCCACACCCGGGGCCTGCCGTCGGGATCGGTGTAGTTGATCTTGCGCGTCTGGATCCAGTTGCCCTGGTCCATGGGCTCCACGGAGTTGACGTACGCCTTGAACGGCGATTTCTTGGTGGTCATCCGTGCGCTCACCGTGAGATACCGAGCAATGCGAAGAATCGTGCAGTCGGATTGAGGCACTGTGCGACACGAAGAGTGAGAGTCTCTGAAAAGAAAGGAGTAGTAGTGAGGGTGAGAAAAAGTAGCGAGAAGAAAAGAGTAGTGAGTAGTGAGCAGTGAGAAATGAGAAGTGGACTGCGAGATCACTGATGCGTTGGATTGGTTTCTGAGTGCGAGCAACAAGTTCTACGCACCCCATTAACTCTATTCTATTCACTTTCATCCACGCGCCTATTCATTTCCCGTCATTCCCCACGCACTGTATTTACATTCTCCACTGCCATCATTCTCATCTCCCATATTCCACACACATTCCATAATACACCACCCCCAATACACCACAGATCTACCACCAATACACCACAGATCTACCACCAATACACCACAGATCCACCACCAATACACCACAGATCCACCCCCAATAAACCACACACAGTCCTCCCTCCACACATATTCACTTTAGTATCAGAAACTTACCTGAATATTCACTGATTGATTGATTGATTGATTGATTGATTGATTGATTGATTGATTAATCTTTTGAAAATCTCTGAATACTCCTAAATATCCTGAATACCACTAATTAAATTAAGCCAACTCTATGTCGGACGAACTTGATGCCATTCGGGCGCAGATCCAGAACCACCTCGTGGACCTGGGCAACTACGACACCATTTCGCAGCTGTTGAAGTTGAAACTATACGAGTCCGGCTGGCTAGATCGTGTGACGGTGTTGGCGGCCAAGGAACTCGCCAGCCAGCCTGCGGACCAGCCCATGAACTTTGAGAACCTCTTCAACACCTTGAAGGAGAAGGCTCCACAGATGATCCCGTCTTCTGTTAAGGAGGAGACCTTGGAACAGATCAGGGATTACCTCAATGAAACGATTTGACCTCATAGTCTTTATCTAAGTCATTATTAACTCAAATTACAGGTATTAAATGCTCCTGTGTACCAGAAGCTGTGTACCAGAAGCTGTGTACCAGAAGCTCCTGTGAATACATGGCCTACATGGCTATATTCATATGCAGCCTTAATCATATATTCCTAAGCAAATATATTTCTATGCAGATATATAGCATTTGGTGTATGTATGGTGTAGCTATGGTGAGCTCTATGGTACATCCTGAAGTCATGAATAATTCGCAGTAATAGATTTCTATGGTGATATTCCAAGGCATATAATCAGAAGCATAATCTAACAGTCCTACACAATCTAAGTAATAGGAGTCTATAGTCCGTCATAATCTATGCCATAGTTTCAAGGTCGTATAGTTCGAAGTCGCATAGTCACAAGGTGGATATTCGGTACTTTTCTGTGGTAGTACGTTTTCTGTGGTAGTACGTTTTCTGTGGTAGTACGTTTTCTGTGGTAGTACGTTTTCTGTGGTAGTACGTTTTCTATAGTAGTACGTTTTCTATAGTAGTACGTTTTCTATAGTAGTACGTTTTCTATAGTAGTAAATTTTCTATAGTAGTACGTTTTCTATAGTAGTATATAGTAACACTATGGTAATATAGTTCTGGATCCTTATAAGTCCGGTGTAATATAGTTCTATATCATGAGTTCGATAGTAGTGCATGCTCTATGGTATACATAGCCTACATTAAAAGTTCTATGTCATGACGTATGGTCACAGCGTAGTCTTAAATTCAAAGGCAATATGTTCTATGGTAATATCTCCGATGCTCTAAGTACTATGTTCTCAGGCTTGTGTCCTATAGTAGTATGAGATACATGATGCTTTACTGAGCCAAATTTCTATGGGATATACTTCTATAGATAGATTCTATACCAGTGCAAGTTCTATGGAAATGTATACCTCAGTCCTATGCTCTATAGTAATATAAGTTATTTGGTACTGCATTTCTAAGAATAGTTCTATGCCTAAATCTATGGTGATGTAGTTCTATAGATAATTTCTATGAGAATGTCTGTTCCATGTCATATATTCCATTTTCATATACGTTCTATAGTACTATAGTTCTATGGTCATTTTCTATGGTCATTTTCTATGGTCATTTTCTATGGCCATTTTCTATGGTTATTTTCTATGGCCATTTTCTATGGTTATGAATGGGAGTTTCGTGGTTACTAGTATGCTACTCTTCAATGAATATGCCTGGAACCAAGAATAAAAGAGTCATAATTTTGTACCTCTACTCTATGCCTAGAATATCCGACTCTTGATTTGAGGAACGTACTACTTTTCAGGGCCGCTTTGAGTTCAGGTTATGAGCCCCGTACACGCGGTTATGAGCCCCGTACCCGCGGTTCCGAGCCCTGCGACCAACTAACCAATTCCTGATTAACCATTACTTTGAAAATGTTATAGTAGTCTATGTCAGTGCCTTATCCAAATTTCTTCCACATCTTCCACCACCTGTACATTATTATATCAAGAAAGTCCTATAGTAATGTCCTATAGTAATGTCCTATATGCTAGTACATGTGAGTACAGCCTATCCGCGGCCGCGTAAAAGCGCACTCAGCAACAATACATAATCCTATGTCTACGCACCAAACGCACCGTCTCACCTCTCAAGATACAACTCCACACAATCCATACAACTCCACAAATTCCATACAATATCTGTACAAAATCCATACAATTTCTGTACAAAATCCATACAATTTCTGTACACAATCCATACAATTTCTGTACAAAATCCATACAATTTCTGTACACAATCCATACAATTTCTACACAAAATCCATACAATTTCTGTACACAATCCATACGATTTCTGTACAAAATCCATACAATTTCTGTACACAATCCATACAATTTCTGTACAAAATCCATACAATTTCTGTACACAATCCATACAATTTCTACAGAAAATCCATACAATTTCTACAGAAAATCCATACAATTTCTACACAAAATCCATACAATTTCTGCACTACTATATCACACTACTACATCCAAACATACAAATACCAAACTACAGTAAGCGTATAGTTTTAGTAGAGTATATTTTTAGTAGTTTATAGTAGCCAGTAGTCAGTAGCCAGTCAGTAAGTCGAGTATAGCACTAGTGGAATACAGTGGCCAGTATAGTTGTAGTCCTTAACTGAAGGTGGTCAGTAGCATGCCTTAGACTAAAATCTACTTTGTAGAGTCATAAGATTCCAAGGTAGTACTACTAGTACCATGGCACTACTGCTACTGGGAGACCAGCACTGGTGACGTGTTCTTTAATTGGATTGGATTGATTGGCCAGAACGTCTTTTAATTCACTACACGTGATGAAAGCAAGAAAATGATCTGTTTTTAGGACATATCGATATAAAAATTTCTTGTTCATAGTCTCTGCTGTGCTCATATACATACATATAGAGAGAGACATACAGGCAAGCATATGGAGACCAGCCGTATACACCACTATATAGCCCTACACCACTACACCACTATATAAATACACCACTACACCTCTACACCACTACACCACTATATAACTACACCACTATATAACTACACCACTACACCTCTACACTCTACACCTCTACACTATATCCATCCACATAAAATTGCAGACACTCATTACTTGTTTGTATGATTTGTATGGTGCCTACATATAACGCACCCTGCACCGGGGCTCACCCAATCACCACGCACTTTTTTTTGCTGATTGCCTAGGAAAATTCCGCAGACTTAGACCTCCCTCTACCAACACCTACTCCTCCACCCCACAATGCTAGCACTGAGTGTCAGAACCCTCGCCGCAGCAGCAAAAACAAATCACAAGGCCGTGGTGCTCCAGACCCTGCGCCTAGCATCGTCCAAGGTCGGGCTCCCCGCCAAGGACTTGACCCCCAAGCCCATGGAGACCAACTTCCCCTTGATGTCACAGAAAACCGCGTCGGCGCCTATTGACTATGCGTTGACGTCGTTGGACGCCATTGCCATGTGGGCACGGAAATCGTCCTTCTGGCCCGTGACTTTTGGCTTGGCCTGTTGTGCTGTGGAGATGATGCATGTGTCCACGCCAAGATACGATCAGGATAGATTGGGTATTATTTTCAGAGCGTCTCCTCGTCAGTCGGATATTATGATTGTGGCTGGTACTTTAACCAATAAGATGGCTCCTGCCTTGAGACAGGTGTACGACCAGATGCCCGACCCCAAGTGGGTGATTTCCATGGGCTCGTGTGCCAATGGAGGAGGCTACTACCACTACTCGTACTCGGTGGTGAGGGGCTGTGACCGTGTGGTGCCCGTGGACATTTACGTGCCCGGCTGTCCTCCTACGGCCGAAGCCTTGATGTACGGAGTGTTCCAGTTACAGAAAAAGATGATGAAGACCAGAGTCACGCGCTTGTGGTATAGAAAGTAGGCGTGCCTATTTGGATATTCTGATAGCTTAGGCTATTGCTTGCATTGTATAGTACTCATACACATAATGGTTACAGGTGTTCAGGAAGGTACTCTCTTTATGGGTTGCGCACGACCCGGGTTAACCCCGATTTTTTCAGAAACACATTCAAGGGGCCATATTTATTCTAGTGAGAAATAGGACATTTAGTCCAGGCCTCTAAGTGTGTAATCTGTTGCCCCACCTTATTACATCCGTCCTATTAATACCTATTATATCATTTTACTATATCTATTTCCACTATGCTAGCATTGGTAGTATAGAATAGTAAGTTTGGGGATTGGTGGTAGACAGCACATAGTAAAGAGTGGTTTTGAATGGAGTAGTAGGTCTCACTGTGAAGGCAATTTCACCCGTCTGATGTTACCAGCTCATTAAACGTGTCCGAAGTAGAAGGTCACCACTATGGGAACACACCAGCAGCAGGGAGAAAACAGTATGGGACTTACCTCCAAGAGGACAACAAAAGTCCTTTGTTACTATGTTCATATACAGGAAGTAGTCAGAATAAGAATCAGTAGTCAGTATGACAAGTAGTAGTCAATCTGCAGTAGTAAGTCATAGGCAGTAGTAAGTCATAGGCAGTAGCGATCAGTAGTGAGTAGTGATCAGTAGTGAGTAGTGATCAGTAGTGAGTAGTGATCAGTAGTGGATATTGTAGTAGTAATATTCTGTTACATTCACTTCTTTAAGATGCATTCCACCAACCAATGATCCAATGAAGTCAATAAATACGTTTTACTTTTATTTGGAAGTAGGATTAGGCACTCATACTGGAATGGATTCACATGTGCACTTCTCTCTACATCCACACATCTTTTCACCCTTTCACCTTCCCCTTCCTTATTTCACTGGAGTAGTTAATAAAGAGTAGTTAATAAAGAGTAGTCACGAGAAAGCAATAGTAGTTAATAAAGAGTAGTTAATAAAGAGTAGTAGTTAATAAAGAGTAGTCAAGAAAGAGTAGTAGTCAAGAAAGAGTAGTCAAGAAAGAGTAGTCAAGAGAAAGTAGTAGTGTCTTTTACATCATCGGTACTAGAAACGTCCAAATACGTTTCATCACCAATACACTACACTTCTATTTAAATTGGCGAGCATTGATTAATAGTTCGACTGAATACTACTTGGATTCCTCTAGCCACAAGAAGGTCATTGTTAATATTTGACTGATCATCTGACTGATCATCTGACTGATCACCTGACTGATCACCTGACTGATATCCAACACAACCTCAGTCCAGAATCAAGTCTTATTCTTCACCGTTGGGACCTTCAATTAGTAGTAGCTCTCCTGGAAGATACACAAAGAAATCCTGCGAGAAATGAGCTTAGATCACTTGTATTGCCAATATTTGAGATGGGGTGATAGTGGCCTTTGAATCTTTAGAGTTCACGGCCAAAGTGTCAGTTATAAGAAAACACTCCGGAAAAAAGACTGGTCACCGACATCTACAACCCATACTGTCTTACTTTACTTGTGTTTTTGTAGTTGATGTAGTTGTGTTTTTGTAGTTGATGTAGTTATGTTTTTGTGTTTTTGTAGTTCATGTACTTTTGTTTCTGTAGTTCATGTACTCATGTTTCTGTAGTTCATGTACTCATGTTTCTGTAGTCCCTGTAATCATGTTCCTGTACTCATGTTCCCATGTTCCTGTACTCATGTATTCATGTTCCTTAGTTAAATTGGGTTTCAAAAATGCTAATACTACTCTCTCTATTAATCAAATCGCTATCATTGTAAATATACCTCATTCTCATAAACGTGGGAGAGTGGATGGCCTAGTATAGTATAGGTAGAGGACCAGCGGAACCAGTCATTATTAGACAGTACAAGGTTTAGGCAGTGTAAGACCTTACCCTTGCTCACTCTATCATCCTCAGTGTCTCTACACGCTTACTCTAAACTTCATGTACACGTCTACCTAAACTAACCATATTACCTGTACACAATGCTGTACTGGAGCACCACTCTTTGACAGATATCTATGGTATTTTTTGATATGATTTTACTATATTTTTGATATGGCTTTACTATATTTTTGATATGGTTTTACTATATTTTTGATATGGTTTTCCCTATATTTTTCATGCTTTTACTATATTTTTGACATGGTTTTACTATATTTTTGATATGCTTTTACTATATTTTTGATATGTATTTACTATATTTTTGACATGCTTTTACTATATTTTTCATGGTTTCACTATATTTTTCATACGTTTTCACTAAATTTTGATATGTTTTTACTATATTTTTCATGGTTTTACTATATTTTTGATATGTTTTTACTATATTTTTCATGCTTTTACTATATTTTTCATGCTTTTACTCTATTTTTCATACGTTTACTATATTTTTCATACGTTTACTATATTTTCATAGCTGGCTAAATAACCAGTAAAATATTTTAGCCCGCCACGCTGTTCTAGAACTTTCATTCTACGCTTAAAGTTCAGCCAGAGAAGAACCACGTCCTGCATACAACCCGCCATGGGCCCTCTAGAAAATATCTTATTGTCCAAACCTACTTCTCCCTGACATTGTCCAAACTTACGTTACATTCAAATTCTTTACTCGTTTTCATGTGTTTGTGTTTTTTTTTCTTTTTGTTTTTGTAAAACACTGTAGACGCATGGTGGACACATACAACTACAAAGAACTATGACTGTTCCACGTACTCCTTCCTCTATTCTCTACTTCGCGTAACTCATGAATAATTATTCTTGATGTGAAAAATAGCCTTTGAAAAACTCATGTTGCAATTAAATTAAGCTCATAATGTAACCATAATATACTCCCCGACGGCTTATACTAACCTAACCTGGGCTAATCCTGTCTACTGCTATTGTAGTGCTGTACTATACTGTGCTAAGCTAACCACTGTGTCAGGGTCTAGTGGCCTGATGCAAAGAGTCTATTGTGTAGATATCAAGTTAATTGGTGGACCAACACCGTACAGTGTACTACAGTGAACCACTCCATAATCCATACTATTCCATAATCCATACTACTCCATAATCCATACCACTCCATAATCCATATCATTCCATAATCCATACTACTCCATAATCCATACCACTCCATAATCCATACAATAATACTCCATACATACCATAAGACACTATTGTTAGATCACTATAGCCAGGGCCTGCACATAGAGGTATCATGAAGCCTCTTTCCGAACCTAACCAAGCGAACAGAAATTTCCAGTAGAATAAAAGAGTAAAAGCCCCCTTGATTTTGATTTTCAGTGTGTTTACAACCCATAAAAGTGTGGCCCATCGATCTTTTATGTTTACCTCAGAATTGGAGGCTAGAGGTGCCCGAAAAGTTACCCCAGGGATAACTGGCTTGTGGCAGTCAAGTGTTCATAGCAACATTGCTTTTTGATTCTTCGGTATCGGCTCTTTCTATCATACCCAAGCCGAATTCGGTAACACTGGATTGTTCTCCCACTAATAGGGCACGTGAGCTGGGTTTAGACCGTCGTGAGACAGGTTAGTTGCACCCTACTGATGGATGATTGTTACAGTAGTAATTGAACTTAGTACGAGAGGAACCGTTCATTCACATAACTGGTATATGGCTTTAATGAAGCATTGAGCCGAACCTACCATGTGTTGGATTATGGCTGACCGCTTTAAGTCAGATCCATGCTGGAGTAATGATGTTTATAATGTTCATGTTTGAGAATGCATACTCTGATCCTTCGCTGCTGACCAGATTCTATCAGAATAATTGTTCTTTTTTTATATTTTTTGGTTTGAGATCCAAATCACATGTCGAAGGTGAACCATAGGAAATAAGTAAAGCTGTTGTTCGAGTATGTACGGCCCAGCCATTATCTATCACTTTCACGTTCACTCTCACTTTCACGTTCACTCTCACTTCACTCTCACTTTCACTCTCACTTCACTCTCCACCTCACGGCACGTATCGCTCTCCACAAGATCCACCTCTAAAAGAGACAGAGAGTTAGGTACCGTTCTCTTTTCGCCAGCTTCGAGGTCAGACTCCGACTCGGGAGCATAGAGATACGTATCCAACCCGTCTTTTTCCGCCAAAAAAAGGCCCTCGTGTGCCTCTATCAACTCATCTGCCCACAGCTCCATCGCAGAACCGAACGCGAGCAATGCCGTTTCTTCCAAAATGGTTTCTCGAATATTATGGTTACATGCATGTAATGAAGAGCCCAAAGAAGTTCCAGCTGCGGAAGAGAATCTTCTATAATTGGTGTTTGAGAAAAGGTGAATATGAGCTGTAAAGCTCGAGGCCATATAGAATGATTTTGGGACAGAAATACTCAGTGATGTACTTGAAGTAAAGAAGCAGTTGACGTAAAGAAGCAGTTGACGTAAAGATGCACTTGAAGTAAAAAGCACTTGAAGTAAAAAGCACTTGAAGTAAAAAAGCACTTGAAGTAAAAAACAGTTGAAGTAAAAAACAGTTGAAGTAAAAAGCACTTGAAGTAAAAAGCACTTGAAGTAAAGAATATTTTAGAGTTCCTAAGGATACGACTCAGTGGGAACATGGTATTGTAAGTGGTAGAGTAGCCTTGGTGTTACGAACCATTGAGATTTCCAATGTTTGAAGATTTGCTTTGGCATGGAGCGCTAGACTCTTTGTGTGAGGGGGTTTTGGTACGATCCTGGGTGTCACGGCCATCGTTGTATAAAGTACTATCCCCTCCATTGTCAGATGGAGAGTTTTCGAATTGTACGTTTCTCTCAAAGTTGTATAAGCCGCTCCGGCTCCTCTCTTTGAAGAACATCAACAAGCATAGCTTCAGTTAGGCAAAATGTATCAAACAACATAGCAAATAGCACTTTCAAAATATCAGTCCCAATAACTCTAGTACCTCACAAAAAAATACATATAATCATTAATATCAATATTAGTAGTGTCAATACCAGTAATACATATTTTTTATGGCTGCGAAAGTACATAACCACCAGAGAGCAATACTTGTATAGAAAAATATTTAGTTTATTTCGTCCCTTAATCGGATTTCTCTTTTTTTCCTATTTCCTTGGCATTTTAGAACTCGGCGGTCCTCCACGCTGTCAGTGTATCTATTGAATGTAAGAGAAGAGAAGAGAAGAGAAGAGAAGAGAAGAGAAGAGAAGAGAAGAGAAGAGAAGAGAAGAGAAGAGAAGAGAAGAGAAGAGAACACAGAACAGGTAAGAAGGAACTTGAACAGCCACACTACAGTCCGTTGCCCACTGCAAGCACGACTTTAGTTTAAGGTATAGCCGGCTGTAGCACGTGGAAGGTAGTAGTATGGTGTTAATCGTTTGTAGTAGTCAATCTTGGTAGTAGTAGTCAATCTTGGTAGTAGTAGTCAATCTTGGTAGTAGTAGTCAATCTTGGTAGTAGTAGTCAATCTTAGTAGTAGTAGTAATGTGGTAGTATAGTGTAGTACAGTAGTCAATACTTCTTAGTAGTACATTAGTACAGTAGTACAGTAGTACAGTAGTACAGTACAGTACAGTAGTCAATACTTCTTAATAGTAGTTTTTCACTAGTACAGTAGTCAATACTTCTTAATAGTAGTTATTCACTAGTAGTAGTTAATCGTTCTTGTAGCACCAGTAGTACAGTAATATAGTACAGTAGTAGTAGTTAATCGTTCTTAGTAGTATAGAAGTAGAGGGTTAATCGTTCGTAGTAGCAGTGTTGTTAGACCCACCATGGGTATACACACTTGCTCACCCAAATAAAATCTGTTGCTATGAAAAAATTTGACGCATCGGTCGAATCAACCACATCTTTTTCAGATACTTCCTCCTCTTCGGGAAGTATCACCGACAAAGAGAAGTATACACTAGAAGCTTCACACCATGATGCAAACTCTTTAAGCAATGTACTGGTTTCATTGGCTACAAATATGGACCACTTTGAAATCCAGCGGATAGAAACGAGGAAGACAATTGTGAATCAGATCACAGAGATATTGGAGTCAGTGGGTTTCAGGATCTTCTTCAAGAATGCGTGTTTGAGCAGAGCAAACTTTTTGTGCTTGAACTCCGGGTCTTCTCCAAACGAGTATTGTGACGTTTCTGAACCCCTTTGGGTTGATACTGAGTGCTCCACCGCTTCGGCCAAACAACTGGTCCTGGAACACGTTTCGGGTGTTTTGTACACACTCTGGTTGCTATTCCAGCTACTGGCTCAACCTTCGTCTGCTTCTAGTCAAGAAGCGAAAGATGCATTATCGAAACCAACAGCAGAAGTTAGCGTGGACAACAAAAGCTCAGACCACTCTGAGGCTTCTTGATCTGGAATTTCCAATTGTCTTTTTCCGTGTCGAAAAGTTTGCCGAGACTGGATTTTTCCTTAATAAGCCTTGTGAATGCTAGTTTCTCTTTTCGAATTCTTACCAAGTGCGTTTGCTCTTCCACGGATGTTCCGTAGTACATGAAATAAGTCGGTGCTTGGGTGTGAGGGTTCATGGTTTGGAATGATTCCACCCGGCGAATAAACGTTAAGTCCGCGTCGTACATGATAATGTAAGATGGACTCAACTCCTGTAATATGGACTCAACTCCTGTAAGAGAAACTCGTTGGTGTACTTACCGTAAGTCTCCATAATGATCTGGTTGAATCGTTCGATATGTTCTGACTTTAAATTGTCTTCACTTGGGCTATCAACGAATAGTGTCTCTTCTCCTTGAACTGCTTCTGCCGGTTCTGAGTGACACTGATTCAAAGCGCTTTTAAGCTGGTTCTCTACCGACACCAAGATCTCTTTATCTAGATCAACAGCACCAGAGTTTCGGTCAAATGTTGTTCCGGAATATAGCGGAGATACGTTAGCCACTGCTACAGCAGCTCTTGTTCTCCGTCTTTTGCTTTGGGGTAGGTTATTTCCACGACTAAACGATTTGGAGGTGTTGAGCTTTTCGTCATCTGAAAGAGAGGTTCCTTGTTCGCTGTCGTCCTTTTTGTCGAAATCTAAGTTAAGCTTCTTTGTAAGAGATGTGATGTTTTTCCACAAAATATAGTCATTGAGCTTCGTCACCATGTAACGCCTGGCAGAAAAGGACTTGTTGCGTGTAACAGAGTTTACCTTCTTTCTGGACTCTGAAATAACCCTAGATAACTGTTCCACCGTCTGTTTTCCGGAGCACATTATCAAAACAGGGCCCTCTGTTTTCAGGTTATCAAGTGTCCATTCATGCATGATATCGTTGATGATGAGAGAGAGCTGCTCCCATTTGGGAAGTTCCTCTGAGTTGTAGACTACCTTTAGTCCCCACCACAGATTCGTCATGGGTATCGATGTCAACCAGTTTGGTTTGAATATTAACCTTACCCAAAGCCCTCTCTTTCGCGTATGAAATGATTGTGGTTGCCTCGTCCATCATCAACCATGGACTCATTGTAGTGGTTCCCAAGTTGCTGGTACTAGAGCTGCGGATATTGGAGTCTAGAATGCCCTGGACCCTTTGGTAGTAGCTCAAGGAGGTTTCTTGTAGTAGACTCGACAGTAAGTCGATCAAAGTCGAGAGATTGTAGACTAACTTCTTTGAAGTCCAGGAGATTCGGTGCCATTGAGAATCAAGAGAGAGTCTCTCACTCTCTGAACAAAGTCATAGAAGCCTACGCCTTTTGATCCTGGCAATAGATTCAAAGAGCGGCCCAAACCTTTTAAAAGTATTATCGGAACCGACACCTGCAAGACCATCACCGCTATTATTCTGATGAGCAATTTTGAAGTCATGTTTTCTCTAAATCACTAAAAACCAGCTCAGATCCTCAATTTCAAAGCCATGTTTTCTCTAAATCACTAAAAACCAGCTCAGATTCTCAATTTCAAAGCCATGTTTTCTCTTTAAATCACTAAAAACCAGCTCAGACTCCTCTGAAAAATCATCAACGAATAAAGATAGCTTAGTAATTATTGTTACACAAAATCTAACACTAATAATACAATGGATAGAAATTTATAAAGACCATCGTATACTAATAATTTGTGCTTCAATATTATGAAGGATTTTACTTTATGGTTTTGATATTACACATTAAATCTCGTAAACGACACATGAGTCTAGTAAATAAGAGTACATTCGAAATACGTATCCCCAATATGAGGGCTAATTAAATAAAGACAATGTTAATTAAATAAAGGCAATATGAGGGTTATTTACATAAAGGCAATATGAGGGTTATTTACATAAAGGCAATATGAGGGTTATTTACATAAAGGCGATATGTAGTTAAATCGCTATAAATCAAAAAAACGGTTAATGAAATGTCAGTCACCAGATGTATATTTCGCTACACACTGGTTTACCGAGGTAAGCCTGAAATGTGTCTTTCTAAATGTAATATTTATATTGTATAGAGATGTATAAAAAACTTATTACTACTTAAGTAAGTTATCGTTGTAGGTCAAACCTACTTCAAATAATCAGATTTGGAAGAGGCAGTGTATCTGTAGGTTGAAAAAACGACCCTACGCAGCTTTACTATATCTTTTTTTTTATTTTTGGTTAGCCCTTTTTCATTTATTTCAGTAGATTAGGTTAAATGTATATTTTTGAGTCAAATAAGATACCTATACAATTGAAAAATCTAATCAGTACTGTCAGATCTGCCATAGGTAGTGCTCTACTTCGGTATTATGAAGCCTGTCTGCCTGATACTTTGAGTCATAAATCCAAAATAGAATATTAGTTATACTGACTGACTTCAGCTTAACGTATCTAAGAAGAGTAGACAGGTTTCGATGGGGCGTCGACATCAGCGAATGCATCTGATGCGTGTAATAACCATTGTTACCGGTTATGTCAGGTACTCTGTTTGCTATGTCCATTCGCCGATAATTTCTCAGAAGGAGGAATCTGAGGTATTATATTCTTTTAAAGGAAAGGGAATGCGAGGCTTTTTAAAGTATAGCGATGAGTCGTTGTTAGGATTAGACAGCGTAGGCTCAAATACATCTGGTAATCTAACAACAATGATCTTGATTAACCAAGACTGTGTAATTCAGTATATGAATAATTCAGCATTTTATAATCCAGCATTTTATAATCCAGCATTTTATGATCCAGAATTTTATAATTCAGCATTTTATGATCCAGCATTTTATAATCCAGCATTTTAAGATCCAGCATTTTCTAATTCAGCATTTTATAATCCAGCATTTTATAATTCAGCATTTTATAATCCAGCATTTTATAATCCAACATTTTATAATTCAGCATTTTATAATTCACGAGTTGAATAATTTGAATCTCACCATTTGAATATTTCAGCGGTATAGACGGACACCAAGAATCAGTTTTGCAGCCCACTTGGTGGGGAATATGAACCTCAGTCAGTAACATATGGAGCCATTGACTACTGTGAAGGTGAAGGTTGTTTCATGTTAGTCTGGGAAGTAAGTTTGAAAGTAGGGGTCCTGTATATAAAAGGGAATACCTGCACACAACGACACTTCTTACAAAATCATACAGAACACAACGGACGACCTAAGGGATGTAAGGCTAAGGTGCAGCGAGGGTATGTGAAATGCATGAGTGAGGGTGAGGCAGGGGTGAGGGTGAGGCAGGGGTGAGAGTGAGCGGAGTTGGGTGCAAATCCTGCATACACACCAACCTGCATGTAATTTATTTTAGCTAGTTCCTGCATAATATTGCGGATCCTGCACACACGCCGCTTTCGCACCCCCAGTTTCCGTCAATATGATAGGCCAAATCCGCCCGGCCAAAGGCTCGCTGGCTCAATGCGAAAGCGCCTCTGTTTCAGCTGCTATACAATGGGTGCGCCGTTCTAGATTGCTCACGGCCCCGTGCAATCCCCTCACCCCTGAAATTGCCCTGCCCGCACTCGCCCCCCAAAATTTTTTCCTCCTCCTCTAGTCCTCCTCTTTACCCACCAAAATGGCTAGAACCAAGCAAACTGCAAGAAAATCCACCGGAGGCAAGGCTCCCAGAAAACAGTTGGCCTCCAAGGCTGCCAGAAAGTCCGCCCCTGCTTCTGGCGGTGTTAAGAAGCCCCACAGATATAAGCCCGGTACCGTGGCCTTGAGAGAAATTAGACGGTTTCAGAAGTCGACTGAGCTTTTGATCAGAAAGTTGCCTTTCCAGAGATTGGTCAGGGAGATTGCCCAAGACTTCAAGTCCGACTTGAGATTCCAGTCGTCTGCTATCGGTGCGCTCCAAGAAGCCGTGGAGGCCTACTTGGTGTCGTTGTTCGAGGACACCAACTTGTGCGCTATCCATGCCAAGAGAGTCACTATCCAGAAAAAGGATATCCAGCTTGCCAGAAGATTGAGAGGCGAGAGATCCTAGTCCATGGTCGTTTGTTTTTAGTTCCTTGAACTCCTTGTTTTTCAATATATTGTGTTTATATGAACCGTAGACCCTGAGTGGCTGAGTAACTGAGGTAGCACCTGGAGTGGTACCTCACCACCATAGTAGCAGAAACAGAACACTATTTAAGACCTGAAAGTATCGTTCAGTTAGTGGTATGTCCAAGTTTTATCCATTTTATCCACTTCAGTTCAGTGTACTGTATTCAACGTCATTTTGCCATTCAAATAAACTTCTGTGTCCAGTCTATGTCTTATTTCCCGACTCTTCCTTTTCCATTTTCTCTAGCTCCTCTTCACTTTTTTCTCCAACGTCTGCCCCAATCCCAGCCTCTGCCCCAGTACCATACACTTCCTGCATTGGGTACATGCCATAAGGAGCGTACATTGGAGGCAAATTCTGGAACTGGCCTGGAAACTGGCCCTGAAACTGGCCTTGAAATTGATTGGGGAATCCATTTGGAAATTGAGTTGGGAAGTCGGCTTGGAAACCATTTTGGAAACCGGTTTGGTCACTTGGACCGTTCGGGCCGTTTTCGAACCGATTTTGGAGCCCACTCTGGTCTTGCAACTGATCTTGCTTTTCGAGCGAGATATTTTCAAAGGCTCCTATGAGTTGGTCTTGCTCCATTGGGTAGGTATATGCAGAAGGTGCGCCATAATCTGGAAGCATGGGCCCAATGCCAGGGATTGGAGGCATTTCATTGCCCATTTCCCCCTCTTCTAAACCCAGTCCTTTTATTCCTGCAAGATTAGGCATGAAAGGCATCATATTGGGAGGAGGTGTCATCTGAGGATATGGCGAGCTGACCCCCAGCATCTGCGGTGGAAGAGTTCCCGAGTAGTTAGCTGCAAACATCGACGGGTCCATTCCCATGGACATGACTGCTGCTATGTGCATCTGTGCCTGAGCCATCTGCTGCCTCATGTAGTTCTTGTTCTTGGAGGAGATGCGGCCCCAGCCAAGACGCACCTCGTTACCTCCAATGATGAAGCCTTTCATGGAAGCAATAGCATTTTCGGCCAGCTCTCGCGTGGTGTACTTCAAGAATCCACAGTTCTTGCCCGGGGGGATTTTGACCTGGAGAATCTCGCCGAACGGCTTGAACAATGTGTAGAGTGTTTTCTCACTCACCTCCGACAGTATCCCACCCACAAAGACGGTAGTGTTAGGAGCTTCGAGAGGGGGGTTCACAAACATCTGACCCAGAGTGTCGGAGCCGCTGTTCATCATGGGAGGGAAGTAGGCTGGCATCTGGCCATACATAGAAGGAAAACCATTTCTAGGGCCAGGAAAAGCGCCTCTAAAGTCAAGGTTGTGGCGTTCGGCAGCACTAGCTCTAGGAGTGGCCAAAGCGACCCTTAGAGGACGTCCTCCAAAGCGAACCCCGTTCATTTCTTGGAGTGCACGCTGTCTTTCTGAATCAGTGGTGAATCTAACAAAGCCAAAACAGCGGGATTTGCCAGAAACGGGGTCAGCCATGACTCGCACAGTCCGAATGGAGTTAGGGAACGATTTCTGGAAGAACAGTAGCAAGTGAGCTTCTGTGGTGGATGCACTCAAGTCGCCCACGAACAAAGAGAACTCGGGTGAGTCCACGATTGGCGCCGACAACGTAGCACCCGAGGCCCAATTGAGCCGGAAGTATTTCTTTTGGTTATCCGGGTCATTAGACAGGCCCTGTTGCGATGGCAAGGCGATATCAGGAAGCAATTGGCCATTTAGACTCAATGCTTGCTGGGCATCCTGGTACAGGGGGAACTCCACGAAACAATAACCGGAATGAGCGGAAAGAACAAAGTTCAGAGGGGCATGGCCCTTGGGCGTTATAAACTTGACACTGACGTCCTTATTGAGCACACTTTTCCAGATATACACGATATCCGGCTCACTGAGCCAAGGGTCTATATCGCCCATCCACAAAGTGCGCGGAGGAATGACCGAGGAGCGGTCTTTTTGGGCAAAGTTCTTTGCAAGCGTCAGTTGCTGGGTGGAAATGGGCGGGTTGGGCACCGAGAAGCTCTGGAGCATTTGCTGTTCGTGGACGTGCAGTTGGGACGCCGTAGAGGACACCTTATTGTCCAGGGCAAAATGCATACCCAAGTTGGATTGGTCCGTGGGTATATTTTTGGTATAGTTATTCCCCCGGGACGTGTCTATCGTTGTGTTTCTATCGGAAGGAGAATGGGAGTCCATATTGTTTGTGGCGGAGGGGAGCGGCCGAGAGTTGGCAGGGTCATTCTTGTCTAAAACACCAGGAAGACGGTTTGTGGTAGCCGGAGCGATTTGGCGGTTTTGCAGTTCCATATCTGAAACACGGCCGGCAGTGTCAGGAGCAGAATTCTCTAGGACTGTGGCGGGAGCGAGGGGTATGGCAGGCGTTATTTAGCAATGTAGCAGAAACAACGGCAAATGGCGGGGTAAACAACACGAACGACTAGCGAGCGGGGAAGGTTTAAGGCGCCAGGCACAAAGTGAAGTAGAGAATTGAAGGGGAGGCACAGGTCCACAAAAAAAGCCAATTAAAAAGAAACTAGTCTCGAGAACAAGAAATACAAAGTCAGGAAGAACCAGGTGTATAGGATTGCGAGGAGTCGCAGCACGCCAGCAGCACGCCCGCAGCCCAGCAGTACACCAGACCCAGGAGATTAGATAGGGGACCAGGAACAAAGACACAGAAAACAAAGAGCCAAAAAAAGAAAAAGGAGGGGGGGCATAGCGTTGTATTTATAGACAAGCTGGATTTGGATTTGTGCATGTGTTTATTTCTTTTTTTGGTGGTGGGTGGCGAATGGGATCTTTGCTTGACCGAGTGTGGATTAAAGCGTAGACTAAGGCGTAGGCTCGGGCTAGCCGTGAAGCGCGGCTGTGCACACGCGTAACAGATTTGGCATCACGTGAGACAGTCTACCGATAACGAACAAAGCAGACCAAAGCAAATTGTGGTCAGAAGTTATAGTCATGTAACTTGAAAATTTGTTAAGGATTCGAGAGGTGGAATTATAAAACTGTTAGAGTTTAGTTTTAGCTACCGTAAATGTATCTATATATAGATTCATGGCATGAGCTGAGATCTACCAAAAAGGACAAATTATATCACTTTGAAGATTTTGGTCAAGCGATCCATGAAGTGCCATAGTATGACCACGTGATAAAGATAATATTGATGGCGTTTATAGTGTGATCTTGGTATATTTAGATTCGAATGGTCTAGACAATTGGTGTATACCGCGTGAGCAGAGTGCAGAGTACTGAGACAGTGCGACACAGTAGAATATAGTATAGAGTATAGTATAGAGTAGAGTATAGAGTATAGTATAGAGTAGAGTATAGAGTATAGAGTATAGTATAGAGTAGAGTATAGAGTATAGTATAGAGTAGAGTATAGAGTATAGTATAGAGTAGAGTATAGAGTAGAGTATAGTATAGAGTATTGTATAGTATAGTATAGAGTAGAGTATAGAGTAGAGTATTGTATTGTATAGTATTGTATAGAGTAGAGTATAGAGTAGAGTATTGTATTGTATAGTATTGTATAGAGTAGAGTATAGTATAGTATAGTATTGTATAGAGTATAGTATAGAGTATTGTATTGTATAGTATTGTATAGAGTATAGTATAGAGTATTGTATATTATTGTATAGAGTATAGTATAGAGTATTGTATATTATTGTATAGAGTATAGTATAGTATAGTATAGTATAGTATTGTATAGTAGAGTATAGAATATAGCATATAGTAGAGTATAGACTAGAGTATAATGTTTATATTCTTGACAAGACAATGAAAATTTAATGGACAGTTAAGCAATAAATAAGCCCTAAGAAACTTGAGGCTTGTAGCTGCTTCGATGTCTGGACACATTGAACATAAATCCCGTATATGCTCCCAAGTCAATCAAATATCTGGTGAGAGTTTCCATAAAGACTTGCATAGACTGGAACTCTTATCTTGTGTCTTCTTTGCTTGTGGTGTATATGAAATAGAATTTCTGACTTGTGGTCTGATTCGATACTCTAGAGATGAGCGAGATCCCCTCCTTATATACCACGTCACCATAATTTCCGTTCTCCTGTACCGGACTTGTTCATCACTTGTCTGAAGTCAAACCCTATGACTCCTAACGCCAAGGCACGGTTTGTATTATTCGTCTGCACATATACATCCACGGAACCTTAAGAGACTTGTCCCTTCATCCAATTCCGCTGTACTGCAGATACTACATGCATACACCCCTCTCCACATCTCACATGTTCGACAATATCAAATGCCTGAGGTATACAAGATGTCTCCAAGAACCAGATCCGCTAGAAGACTGTATTGGTAATACTTCAACGGACACTGACAAGTCTTTTCCTCATATTCTAGACACCTCCTGAAGTGTTAAGATCTTGAGGAGAGTAGAGTATAGAGTAGAGTATAGAGTAGAGTATAGAGTAGAGTTTAGAGTAGAGTATAGAGTAGAGTATAGAGTAGAGTATAGAGTAGAGTATAGAGTAGAGTATAGAGTAGAGTATAGAATAGAGTATAGAGTAGAGTAGAGTATAGAGTAGAGTATGTAGAGTATAGAGTAGACTACACAGTAGAGTATAGAGTAGAGTATGAGGGGAATTAAAATATGACTGGAATGAATTTTTTTGGGTTGGTCGATTTGGTTAACTGACCGATCCAAGTCATGTTGTACGGCACAGAATAGACGTTGACCCAGAGCAAGACTGAATAAAGTATAACTGGCTACACCGCACATTACACAGGCACTTACTCAGTACTCAACACTCATACTAGCATTAAAATACGCCAAAAACTGCAAAAAAACACTATAAAACACCAAAAACCACCAAAACCGCCAAAAACCGCCAAAAAAACCCACCAAAACCACCAAAAAAAAACCACCAAAACCACCAAAAAAAAACCACCAAAACCACCAAAAAACCAAAAAAACCACCAAAAAACCAAAAAAACCACCAAAAACACCAAAACATACGTATTTTTTAAAGTAGCTGGGGTCACCATCGAAGGCATTTCTATTTATTTACTCCTCTAGCATTTATTGGTCTTCTTTAATCATTTCTTATTATAGTAGGTGTCTTTATTCTTTCTTCTTTTATATGAGTCTGCTGTTTAACAAAGTACTGTTGAGCGTTCCTGAAAAAGTACCATCCTTATCAAAATGTGCCAAAATAGAATGAATCTGTTGCAGGCAAAAATGTCAATGTCCCTGCTGAAGCTAGGAAAGATGATCCTGGATTGCAAGCAAAGTGGGAGACCAACTATGAGAACGACGACTCTGGGTCTCCTCTGGGTCTCCTCTGGGTCTCTTCTGGGTCTCTTCTGGGTCTCCTCTGGGTCTCCTCTGGTCTAACTACTACTCTAAAAAAACTATACAACACTCTACTATACAATACTACGCTTTACTATTCTAATTCTCCGATATCCTAAGGTTTGGATTTTTAGTTCCTAGTATTCCAGTATTCTAACTTTCTGATACTCTGGTATACTGCGATCCTGGTACTACTCTATACAAAAACGTTTTACACTACACTAGTATTCTAATATTCTTTTTTAAGGCTACGATAACTGTGTATTAGTGTATTAGTGTATTAGTGTATTAGTGTATTACTATATTACTATATTACTATATTACTCTCCACTACTCTCTACACTATACTAGTCTAAACCATAGCCCTGCAGCTAGTAGAAGACTTGAGTGTTTTAGAAAAACTGGGTGGGAAAAACTTTCAAGTTTCTCTGATAGTGTCAAGTACCTTCCCGAATTCTTTAGTCCGTGTATGGGCTTCTTGGGTTTCCATGTTTTGTTGTGGTCAATTCCCGGGTTGCCAGTTGGTGCTTTACATACACTGGCTCGTTTAAAACCAGGTGTAGATATGCAGAACCAATATTTGTATGGTTGACCTTCCTCCCATGCGTGATTGTGACGCTTACAGGACATCATGATCATCAAGATACGGTGACAAAGGATTTTGCAACGTGGCATGATTCGACGGTATCCTATCTAGAAGATTGTTTTTCATCTTTGTTGGTTCAAAGTTGGGCCATAATGATGCGTGGCAGAACGAGGTGCGATCCCAGGGGACCAATAGAGTGTGAAGTCGAGTAAGTCGAGTATGAAGTCGAGTGTGAAGTCGAGTATGTCGAGTATGAAGTCGAGTATGTCGAGTGTGAAGTCGAGTATGTCGAGTATGAAGTCGAGTATGTCGAGTATGTCGAGTATGAAGTCGAGTATGTCGAGTATGAAGTCGAGTATGGAAAAGCTAAATTGGCCATTTAATGTCTTTCCATGACCTGAGCATCCTGATGTGAACTTCTGGAGGAGTGCGTTGGAAATCGGGAGTACTGAAGGATCGTTCATGATGAGAATGAGAAATTCAGAATTGAGAATATGATGACGGAGAGAGGAAAGAAAATCAAAGAGACTAAGAAGGAAGACGAAACCATAATGGAGTCTAGACACTTTTAGTTACACTAGACTCCTTGCTGAACACTCGAAAGGCCATTATGCAGATTATTGAATACCGTTTGTACCTTTTACTAGGTACATCAGTTTTGAATAACCATGGAGTACAGTGTAATATACTATTTTTCATTATGCATAAAGTTCGTAGTCTTATCAAGGTATGCAAACTTGAGTAAGTACCAGCCAAGTTCCAGTAGCCAAGTAATATTCTATCAATTACACTAATCAATTATACTACTTGGTATATACTAATCAAGTATAGTAACCAATAATGCTTGAGTATATACCAACCAATTATATTAAACAATTATACTACTTGAAGAAACTAATCAATCATATAACTCAAGTGTGGTATTCGATTATACTATTCAAGTACTATACATCAATTATACTACTTGAGTAAACTAATCAATTAAATTACTCAATTATACTACTCAATTAAATTACTCAATTAAATTACTCAGTTATACTAGTCAATTAAATTACTCAATTACTTAATTAAATTACTCAATTAAATTACTCAAGAATACTACTCAAGTCTACTAGCAAAGTTCTATACTATCCAAATAATATACAACTCAAATACTACACTACCCATACTAATCAAGTATACTAATCAATTACACTACTTGAGTTTATACTAATCAAACTAATCACGTATATACTATGAAGTATACTAACTAAGTTGATACTACTTGAAGTGTGGGAGTTTCTGGTCTGGAAGTTTCTGGTCTGGCGGTTCTGGTCTGGCGGTTCTGAAGGACTGCAGTAGACGACATCTTGGTATGTTCCTCATAGACAATATTCTTATTTCTGACCAACACTAGAAAATTCGAACACGATATGGAAATCCATCTTAGATAGACTTCTCTAGCTTTCCTAACCTTCTCAACAAAACGATGTGAGAGTTGGACCTTCCTAATATATAGAAAGGTAAGTATAGCACACTCTAGGCTTTTCATGTGTGCGCTTTGTTTTCTGACAACATCATTCATTGCTCACTTTCAACACATTATAGTACTTCTTACAACCAGAGCCGTGACACGGCGTTTGCAAGAGTCATTGTTAGGAGCTGACTGCTTAGACTTTATAATACTGCCTATAGTGGATCTAACATCATAAATACTAGGTATCATATAACTACTACTTTACTACTGACTACTGAGTACTGAGTACTGAGTACTGTACTACTTTACTACTTTACTACTGAGTACTGACTACAGACTACTTTACTACTTTACTACTGACTACAGACTACTGAGTACTGAGTACTGACTATAGACTACAGACTAAAGACTACAGACTACAGACTACTTTACTACTTTACTACTTTACTACTTTACTACTTTACTACTTTACTACTTTACTACTTTACTACTTTACTACTTTACTACTTTACTACTTTACTACTTTACTACTTTACTACTTTACTACTTTACTACTTTACTACTTTACTACTTTACTACTTTACTACTTTACTACTGACTACTGGCTACTGACTACAGACTACAGACTACAGACTACTTTACTACTTTACTACTTTACTACTTTACTACTTTACTACTTTACTACTTTACTACTTTACTACTTTACTACTTTACTACTTTACTACTTTACTACTTTACTACTTTACTACTTTACTACTTTACTACTTTACTACTTTACTACTTTACTACTTTACTACTTTACTACTTTACTACTTTACTACTTTACTACTTTACTACTTTACTACTTTACTACTTTACTACTTTACTACTTTACTACTTTACTACTTTACTACTTTACTACTTTACTACTTTACTACTTTACTACTTTACTACTTTACTACTTTACTACTTTACTACTTTACTACTTTACTACTTTACTACTTTACTACTTTACTACTTTACTACTTTACTACTTTACTACTTTACTACTTTACTACTTTACTACTTTACTACTTTACTACTTTACTACTTTACTACTTTACTACTTTACTACTTTACTACTTTACTACTTTACTACTTTACTACTTTACTACTTTACTACTTTACTACTTTACTACTTTACTACTTTACTACTTTACTACTTTACTACTTTACTACTTTACTACTTTACTACTTTACTACTTTACTACTTTACTACTTTACTACTTTACTACTTTACTACTTTACTACTTTACTACTTTACTACTTTACTACTTTACTACTTTACTACTTTACTACTTTACTACTTTACTACTTTACTACTTTACTACTTTACTACTTTACTACTTTACTACTTTACTACTTTACTACTTTACTACTTTACTACTCTACACTTGCAGAATATTCAACGTTGTTTTATCCTTTGGTGGTCATCTCTGGTGGTCGTATTAAGCATGAGATACATTCCAGTACCATATCGATTGGTGAACATAAGTCAGCTCACAGTTTTGGCTTAAAATCAGCTCACAGTTTTGGCTTAAAATCAGCTCACAGTTTTGGCTTAAAATCAGCTCACAGTTTTGGCTTAAAATCAGCTCACAGTTTTGGCTTAAAATCAGCTCACAGTTTTGGCTTAAAATCAGCTCACAGTTTTGGCTTAAAATCAGCTCACAGTTTTGGCTTAAAATCAGCTCACAGTTTTGGCTTAAAATCAGCTCACAGTTTTGGCTTAAAATCAGCTCACAGTTTTGGCTTAAAATCAGCTCACAGTTTTGGCTTAAAATCAGCTCACAGTTTTGGCTTAAAATCAGCTCACAGTTTTGGCTTAAAATCAGCTCACAGTTTTGGCTTAAAATCAGCTCACAGTTTTGGCTTAAAATCAGCTCACAGTTTTGGCTTAAAATCAGCTCACAGTTTTGGCTTAAAATCAGCTCACAGTTTTGGCTTAAAATCAGCTCACAGTTTTGGCTTAAAATCAGCTCACAGTTTTGGCTTAAAATCAGCTCACAGTTTTGGCTTAAAATCAGCTCACAGTTTTGGCTTAAAATCAGCTCACAGTTTTGGCTTAAAATCAGCTCACAGTTTTGGCTTAAAATCAGCTCACAGTTTTGGCTTAAAATCAGCTCACAGTTTTGGCTTAAAATCAGCTCACAGTTTTGGCTTAAAATCAGCTCACAGTTTTGGCTTAAAATCAGCTCACAGTTTTGGCTCATATATCAGCTTAGAGTCGTGCCCTAGATCAGTATAAACAGATATACTTGAGATGCTTGTGGATCTGGGTCGAGAGAATATGTTGATGTACTCATATATCTCACCTTGCAATACTCCAAAAGAGTATTAACACCAGGTCATATTAGTATCCACCTCCATATTCCTGTTGAAAACCAGCAATGAAAAGAGCGCACTCTGATAACCACGGCTTGCTGGTGAGCCAGCCATCTGTTTTTCCTGAAGCAATCAATTGTGGTTACAATGAATGCCGTGATGAAGGAAGAATCTCCTAATATATAAAGGGGACTTCACCCCATTTATTGTTAGTATTCATTTATTGTTAGTATTCATTTATTGTTAGTATTGAAAAATTGAATATCAACTGCCCGGAGGAATACCAAGATGCCTCCAAGAACCAGACCCACCAAAAGATCTCGTATTGATAATACTTCAATGAACACTGACAACTCTCCGTCTCCTACTCCTGAAGCAAACACTTCCCTTAAAGTGTTTACATATCTTGATGAGACTATGAGGTCAATATCTTATAGTATGAGTCATCCACTGCATATTACTCCTGGTTAATCACAGGTCCTCCTGGTGCCGCAACCGTCGTTGCGGATCTGGCGTTATCTTCTCTACACTATTCTTCCCTGCATGTACTATACTGTTATAGAGTACATAATAGATTTACCGAGTATTGTTAAAAGTGCATTGTAATACGTTATATTGTACTGTTGCGAGTAGATTGAGTACTAATGAGTGTATTGTATTGTGAGTCCTAATGAGTGTATTTTATTGTGAGTACTAATGAGTGTATTGTATTGTGAGTCCTAATGAGTACATGTGAGTAATAAAGAGTACATGTGAGTAATAAAGAGTACATGTGAGTAATAAAGAGTACATTGTATTGTGAGTACTAATGAGTACATGTGAGTAATAAAGAGTACATTGTACTTATAGTGTACATGATGAATATATTGTACTGTTATAGCGCGCAGTCAATAGTAGTGAGCACGAGACACGTGATACTCCAGCTCACCAGTCCCACCACTCTACACCCAACACACAGCGTAATAATAAAAACTCATAGATAGACAATCTGCAGGACCCTCCAATAACCAGCCACAAACCGTAGTAACCCCTTACCAATTAAATCAAAACAATGCAGACTATTTCTGGCTGGTTCACTGCAGTGTGTATTTACTATACTATGACACGTTCTCCAGGTTTGTGCAAGTCTGCGCGACTGCACGCGTGAAGATAAACAAACACTCTTCTTTATGGCCAATCTCTCCGACCCGGCGCCGTCCACGTCGGCCAAAGTGCTCCAGTTCCTCGAAGAGACACAGATTCTGGAAGACATGGCGCAGCCCAGTTCCCAGCCCCGGGGCCTGCGTGCCAGTGCTCCTAACGTGGAGTTTACTGAAACACCGAGTCAGAGTGGACAGAAGGAACAGAATAGTCAGAATAGTCAGGACTGCCAAAATAGTCAGGACTGCCAAAATAGTCAGGACTGCCAAAATAGTCAGAATAGCCAAAATATGCAAAGGACTGATTTGGAGTATAATCTGAACAGCCTGAATTTCCACGTCTTGAACGGAGCAGATGCAGGAACTGGTGTGATTGACAACAACAACAACAACAACAACAACAACAACAAATACAAGAACATGCTCCGATACAAACCCAACTCAGGGTTCAAGGATGAAGTGTCCAGTGTCAATGGAATCTCGGTTCCCAATACCTTCAAGCATAAACTGCACCCTAATGCCCGGACCAAGACGCAGATCGGCACGCTGTTCCATGAAACGTCTTCGGAGAACGCCCTCGAGGCTGTCCTCGCCGATGTGTCCGAAACAGCCATCAAAACATCCACTTTAAGGGCGAAAAACCGCTCTCTTGACGATGAACATACGCCCAACTGGATGCCGTCGGTGCTAGAGACTCGCTGGGACGAGGCTTCGCCGGAGGAACACGTGGTGGGGTCCAAAAATAAGGAAATGCCTTTGAATTTCTTGACCTCTGACTCTAATACCTTTGTTCACAATGCTAATGCTGCTGAGAACGGGGCTCATACCACGCCTATCTGGAAAAAGGTTGCAGATGGCTACCAGAGCAAAATGGACCTGGAACCGCCTCTCCAGAAAGTGTTCCAGTCGTATTTTGACCAATCGAAGGATTCCAATAAACCGGACTCCAAGCACTTTGACCAATCAAAGGACGTTTCCAGACCCGAATTGAAATCCGCCGTCTCGGGCTTCTCCCTGATGTCCACATTCTCCACGCCCATAGCCACCAAAGACTCGGAAAACCATCTTACGGAACTGCAGATAGTTCAGTTGGAGAATATGCTAGAGCAGGTCAAGGACCAGCCTGACGATTACCCTGTGATCGGGCTGCCGTTGAAACTCTTTGGAAACGCATACGATACGTTTACCAAATCGGTGTTAAATCAGTTTGTGGAGAAAGTCAGATCGAATGCTAATAGTGTACAGAGACACCCCAAGCAACCGTCGCTGCTCCCAAAGTTCGAGCTCCGGATCAGTGACTTCACCAAATCCAAGGATTACACTGATAAGGACTTCATGAAGAACGCAGACCATATCTTTGCACATATCCAGAAAAAACGGCCCACGGGAGACCACCTTTTTAATAAGAAGTCGCCTGACTCGTTTCATCAGCGTTCGCTACTGTTCATCCAGAACCAAAACACTGCTACATCGACTCCCAAGCCAAATAAAGTGCGCAGTTTCACGTCTTCAAGCAGTGCTCAACTAACCATGGATTCCGAGTTGGAAATGGACTCAGTTCCGCTTCAAAACAGGCAATATGCCTATGAGTACTCTGTTGATGACTATACAGCTGAAGAAAAGACTTCTTTAGGTCATGCCCCGCCCCGGAACGGCTCCAATGCAGGAGAATACAACTCCTATACTTTTGACAAGTTCTCTGATTTAAATTCAGAGTACACCAGTGAGCTGTCGGAGGACGATAGCGGGAAGGTGCAGCTGGATCTCCTGAAAGAAACTGCAGACACAGAAGCAGTTCCGTTTTTGGGAAGCTCCATGCTGTCGGTCAGAAAGTATCCCAGGGACGTGGGATTAAAGAGTTTTCCTCGAGAAAATGTGGAGAAGAGGTATCCAAGAGAGAGTGTGGAGCAAAAGTATCCAAGAGAGAGTGTGGATGAAAGAGAGGATTTGGCGGAAAAAGCCAACTTTATCAAGTGGAAACGGCCATCCCAGCTTCGCCTTTCCAGTGCCAACAATATCCGGCGCAGCTCTGTGGTCAAAGGCGTTGTCAAACCAGGTGAGTACCCCGACAAATATGGCAACATGGTTCTAGATCCAAGAGAACAGAAATGGGTATCCAATGACAAAGAGAATACGTTACGAGGAAGTCTCGATTCCATTGAAGATTTGGTGTCTTCTCTCGATGTACAAGAACGAGAAGGCGAACGAGACAATTTTGACCGTGATTTGAGCATTTTGAAGCGGCCTCTGCAGAAAAAACGGCTGGACCAGAACTTGGAGGTTTCGTTCCAGCTCCCAGATTCCAGTTTTGGCACCTCAAACCGGTCCCAGCACTTCGATGTGACTGCTGTTTCTGCTTTGACAAACAATACGTTTTCACAGTCTAATAAGGATATTGTTTCGTTGATTACGGGCTCCACAGATGAATCTGTATGGGAGAAGATTCATTCCATCACGTTGTCCGGGAAAAACATCAGCCATTTGGAGAGTCTAGACCTGTACCTCCCGTCCTTGCAGAGTGTGGATGTTTCCCAGAATCAATTGGCATTCGTAGAAGGTTTACCCACATGCGTATCGGAATTGGATGTTTCAGAGAATTTCCTCGATAGCAGGGCTTCGTTCCGGAAGCTCCGGGACTTGCAGATCTTGAATGCATCGTTTAACCGATTGGAGACACTTTCAGGTTTGAATGCCAGCCACAACTTGACGCAATTGAATTTGCTGGGCAACCAGATCCGAGGTATCGAAGAGCTCCGGCCGTTGAGGTCGCTCATTTCGCTAAATGTTAGCCGGAATAAGATCAATGGTAAGTTAGACTTTGCAAGGTACAATTTCGCCAATCTCCAGGAACTCAATATGGCGGAAAACATGGTCACGTGTGTGCAAGGACTCGAGCATATTCCGAATCTACGGATTTTGAATGTCAACGAGAACAAGTTAAGCAAGCTAGTGTGTCAAAATCGACACGGAAAGTTGAAGAAACTTTGTGTGAAATTCAATTACTTGAGGTCCATCGATGTGCAGGATTTCCCCTACTTACGGATTCTTCGTATTGATGGAAACAGAATCGAAGCGGTGAATGGGCTTAAAAAGCTCAAGTTTTTGCAGGAGTTTTCAGCCAGGTGCCAGGTTAGTTCTGAGGTGGTAGAGGACATTCTCCAGAGCGCACGTGATGTGATCAGCATGGATCTTTCGGGGGTTTCATCGATGGAAAGTGTTTTCCGAAAACATTGCAGTTTATCGTTCTTTAATTTGAACGTGTTGAACTTGTCAGCAGTGGGTCTTACGTCACTCCCCTCCCAATTCGGAGACATGTTTCCCAACGTGCGGGAGTTAAATCTCAATTTCAACAAGTTTGAGAGTTTGAGTGGGTTGGCTTCACTTTGCAGGCTCCGCAAGCTATTTCTTCTTAGCAACAACATGTCCAGCATGGAGGATTTGGTGACAAGCCTTGCGAAGTCCCGCAAAAGCTTGGTGGTGCTTGACCTCCGGTTGAATGCACTTAATTTCCGGTTCTACCCCTACGTTTTCAGCCCCGATGAGCTCGACCATCGCATGGACGCCAAGGCGCATATCACCGAAAGCCCGATCCCAATCCATGCAATAGACGATATTGAGAACTTCTCGATCCACTATAAAACGGTGAGCCGGAGCACGGCGGAGTGGCGGGACCGGGACCGGGAGTTTTTCCGGGGCTTAGTGCAGGACGGCAAGAAGAAGCACGTGCAAGACCGCATCAGCTACGAGAGTCTTTTATTGGAGTTTTTCACCAACCTCCGGGAATTGGACGGCACTCGGGTATCGGAGGACGATCGGGTGCAAGGTATGCCGCAGCGCGATGTACAGGAACGAGAAAGCAACCGCAGTGAAGGAAGTCAGAAAAGCGAGCGGAATCAAAAAAACGAGCGGAATCAAAAAAACGAGCGGAATCAAAAAAACGAGCGCAATCAGAAAAACGAGCGCAATCAGTGGAGAGTGCGGAATACCAGCGGAAATAGCGGAAATGTGCGCGCTTATCAAAAGTGAATTCCACCGTCCACCACCTTCACACCCAAAACAATTCACTTCTTCAAAGTTCCACAGCATGGTATTGTCCACCCGAATCAGTCTCCAGTGGGAGTCCGAGATGCCCGAAGAACTCACCAGTACTCTTGTGTTCACCAGCAAACAAGACCGGTTTGTGGATGTACGGGTGTACAAGGACAAATACCCCTATGTGGGCAGCCATGAGCAGGTGGAGGCCTTTGAGCAGGTGTTCCAGTGGGTGATTGTGGGCGAAGAAGAGGAGTTGCGCGGAACAAATCGCGTGCGCTTCAACCACTGCATCAACCTGGCGGAGATTATCGCATCGCTCCGGCTCAAGCGGCCGTTGGCTGAGTGCAGGGGTCTCCCAGATATCGGGGCGTTTTGGCCCATGGAGGGAAGTGAAGACCGCAAGGAGACAGGCGAGATGGTCAGACCTGAAACAGGAAAGGTGACTCCGTACGTGGAGATCTGGAGGTCTCTATGTCCCACAAGAACAACATCAAACAAAGAGGTGCGGGAGAGAACAGAGTCCAAAGGAGAAGGAGAAAGGGAGAGAACAGAGTCCAAAGGAGAAGGAGAAAGGGAGAGAACAGAGGCCAAAGGAGAAGGAGAAAGGGAGAGAACAGAGGCCAAAGGAGAAGGAGAAAGGGAGGGAGTGAATATGGTTTTTGATGTGGAGAGTGATGGGGTGATGGGGCGGATGATTCGCCTAGGCAACTGGGTGCAGGGAATCGTGTACGACTCCCTGCAAAGTCAGCACCCTCTCAGTGTGATGCGCAGGGTGTACGAGGAGGGAGAGTGGAGGGACTTGATCCGGTACGGCAAGTACCAGTTTCCAACGTACTACGAATCGGAGACGGGTCAAGCAAAGAGTCCCTGGACTCGCAAGGAGTAGTATATAAACCGGTATATGGTGGAATACCGAGATTAGTCATCCGAGATCATTATAGAGATCATTATAGAGATCACTATAGAGATCATTATAGAGATCACTACAATCACTATACATAGTAAATGGGCAAGTATAGTGTCAGTAGTAGTCTAACACATACAGCCAGTATTGCATTAGATAGTTCTCAGTAACCTCAAAGTATATATCCATATCATGTGATAGCATCACTACAGATTTCACTTGAGTATGAACACGATCATTGGGGATCTGAGGAACACGATCATTGGGGATCTGAGGAACACGGTCATGACGAAATATGAAGAACACGATCATGACGAAATATGAGGAACACGATCATGACAAAGAGTACCACCAAAATCTTGTTTGCTAGAACAGCACTATTATTCTCATCAAGGACAAAGTTGATCATGGAGTTCATCAATCCGCTTTCAATCAAATTCTCGATAAACTTTTCCTCACTGCTTTTCAGCAAAAACAAGATATCGGCCAAAGACACGAAAACATCGAAGGCATCATCCCTCATGGTGGATAAGTAGCCCGAAAGCACGCGGAATATCTCTAAGCCGTACTGGGTCTCGAACAACTCGGGCGACAATAGACTGTATGATCTGACAATCGACAAGAGCGTGGTGAGGATTTCGGTGGATTCAAGAAGTGCCTGGTGGATCAACCCAAAGTAGTCTATGAACTCCTGTTTGAGCGGAACGTCTGCTGGGTAATATTGCAAAATGGCAAGCCAAAGCTCATATCCATCCTCAGACAATAAGTAATAAAACCCCGAGTTGGGTGTGCAGCAAGACCCGATCAAGGGGGCAGTGATCTCATACGTGTGGTAAGAGTTGCCGTTCAATGCTACCACAAGACTTTTCAAGACTCTGAGCAACGACGT
>NKZC01000381.1:0-12493 GCA_002374385.1 Metschnikowia borealis | reverse complement strand
TGAATAAATGAATAAATGAATAAATGAATAAATGAATAAATGAATAAATGAATAAATGAATAAATGAATAAATGAATAAATGAATAATATTAGAAGTTAATATAGACTCTTGGCCTGAGGCGACTGACTAAGTCAATATCCAAGGGTCCATATCTAGTGGTCAGTTAATAGTGGTCAGTTAATAGTGGTCAGTTAGTAGGGGTAGCAGTTGCTAAGATGCCAAAAGCGTAAGGTCCACCTGCATTAATACACCTCATGTTTTGTCTCTGACCTGATGAAGCAAGTTGTTCAGTCACAGTGTTGGGAAATGATTTTATAAGGATACTGAGACGCAAGGGATCTCGGACGGGTCACGTGCGCGTGTTTCATGTATATGCAGGGTTGCATATAACCAGAGTATATAAGAGTGAGGTTTTCCTCCCTTAGTTCAATAGGGAGTTTCTCGGCTATTCTAGGTTCAATACATACCATGATAAACTTTAGGACGTAAGGAATACGTTCATTCAACAAATGAACTTTTCTTTGACTACCATATTGATTCGGAGGGAGTTCGCCTGCGTTCACTTATGTATCAACCTAGAACGTTCAAGAATGCTATTGTTTTGCCTGCTATTCATGCTGACGGCAAAACTTGGATTCTTAGTCCTCGGCGACCGGTTTCCTCAACGACTTGCCTCCTTGGCTCTCTTATACGGTGTATCTCTGAAACTCCGTGCCCTCCTTCCATTGAAGTTAATGCTGTTGTGACTTCGGAACTGAGGGAGCCTCTTCTGAGGGATTCCAAACATGTGGAATCTTCATCAGTTTTGGCATCGAGGGAGTGGCATATTAAACTTGGTGGATCACCAGTGCTGTGGAGATCCAATCTTCTTCTGGTAGATGCATGTTTCATTGGTAGCTCGTTTGAATCCCATCCTGCTGACCTCGTCATTAATCACTTGGTTCCAGACAAGTGGAGCTTGCTTAAGACCATATAAGGATTTGTTGAGTTTTAAGACACACTTTTCATTGGAACCATTCCTGAACTTTTGTGGATGATCTTTTGGTAATTGGTAACAGCTTAACTGCAGTAATCAATGATACACTGCAGTATACTATAATATTCTGCTCTATTTCTACTCCACTCTACTTCCCCACTTCTACTCTCTTACTACTACTATTTCAATATACTACACCAATTACTTATAGTATCATCTTGCTAATCCAATCCACACCTACTACTACTACAGTACACTACAGTAAGCTACAGTACATTAGAGTACACTACAGTACACTACAGTACACTACAGTACACTAGAGTACACTACAATAAACTACAGTACACTAGAGTACACTACAATAAACTACAGTACACTAGAGTACACTACAGTACACTTTTCAACCTATATTTTAGTATATATTAATATACAAGGATTTGTAAGTTGTACCTTACAAGACCAAAGTACGAGATATGTGGAAGTGGGTGACGAGTTTTCACCCAAAAGTCTACAAGCACATAATGCCTTGTTGTCTGAACAGAATGCCTTATTAGTCTGACAGAATGCCTTGTTAGTCTGAGAGAATGCCTTCTTGTCTGAAAGAATGCCTTGTTAGTCTGCATACAATGCATCTACGAAGTACCTTGGCTCCGTACATGCTAATGCTTGGTGACACTTTCAAACCAAATGGTGTAAAGTTTCACACCAACTTTCTTTAGATTTCAATATTCTGAAATTTCAATCTGGACGATTGCCTTGTATGCACTGCATCTGGGACTCTTGCAGTATCAATGAAGGCTCAAAACGGGCGGAACTGAACTGGTTTGCTTGATATCCTGTATCCAATACCTTGTAAGGGGTGTACGAGACTTTGATAACTATTGGTTTGTTTAATTTGGCTGGTGTAGGTTGAATCGTTTTGAAAAACACTCTACAGTATATAACAGTGTAGTATAACAGTGTAGTATAACAGTGTAGTATAACAGTATATAATAGTATAACAGTGTAGTATAACAGTATATAGTATCACAGTATATAGTATCACAGTATACAGTATAACAGTGTATAGTATAACAGTATACAGTATAACAGTGTATAGTATAACAGTATCAGTATAATAGTATATAGTATAACAGTATCAGTATAACAGTATATAGTATATTGTTAGATTCCGGTTTCTTCAGGTACTCTGTTTACTATGTTCATTCGCCGATGACTCCTCCGAGGGAGGAATCTGAGGTACTTAAATACTTTAAAGAAAAAAGGGGGTGTGACTTGGCACGAGAACAATAGCCCTGAACGCCGTCCCAACGACGTGCGATGTTGGGTCTTCGCGTCTTGGTATGGCCATTGTTAGGATTAGACAGTGAGGGCTTAAAATACCTCCATAGGTAGGATACTACCTGGTGGATCTAACATATATCAGTATATAGTATATCAGTATATAGTATAACAGTATCAGTATAACAGTATATAGTATATCAGTGTATAGTATAACAGTATATAGTATCACAGTATATAATATCACAGTATATAGTATAACAGTGTATAGTATAACAGTATCAGTATAACAGTATCAGTATAACAGTATCAGTATAACAGTATAACAGTATCAGTATAACAGTATCAGTATAACAGTATATCAGTAAATAGTGTTTAATTGGAGGGATCAGACACGCAGGTTTACTGCAAGTTCATGTGACTGCATACAAATGATACAAGGAAGAGTATTCTTGGAGACTAAGCGTTTCTGGGTGCTCGTTTAAGCTTTGGTCTAGCTCTCGTCTAATGTCTAGGTATTGTGCTGGAAAAGACAACGTTGGTAAGAGACTGAAGAGGGAGAAAAGCTGGAGCGTATAAGAATGGACGAGAATATGCTTATACGAGATTATCGAAACAGCGGTGTTAAGATACAAGGATCTATTAGTATAATATTAGATACAGATAAGAATATAAGCGTTTAAGATGATTACTGGAGTCCCACACTTACGTGACTTATTGAAAGTAACGTGATAACTGTGCCAGATTACGCTAATGTATATTACAACTCTCAACATATAGTACATAACAGTATAACAGTGTATAGTAAATAACAGAATAACTGTATAGCAGTATGTATAACTGTATAGCTGTATAACAGTATAACAGTATAACAGTAAAATAGTATAACAGTATAACAGTATAACAGTATAACAGTATAACTGATAACAGTATAACAGTATAACAGTATAACAGTAAAACAGTAAAACAGTAAAACAGTATATGTTAGACCCACCATGGATAAATACACTACCCATAGACGGATTGATCGAGCCTACGAATGCCAATGACTCATCCAAGGCATCATACCCCGTGACTTGGACTCATCCTTTCACCTTACCTCGTGACATGGCGTTTAACCACCATACTCCACTTCTCTGATACCCACAGGTTAACTATATAAGTACTAATTCTCACTCCTTGGGAGTCCATCAATGAACAGAACCCCAGCACTAGACGTATTTAAGAATAGACTATAGACTAGAATAGAATATAGACTAGAATAGACTATAGACTAGAACAATATAGACTAGAATACAATCTAGACTAGAACAATATAGCCTAAATACAATATAGAATATAGACTATAGACTATAGAGTAGACTGAGAAGTGTGAATAATCAATAGTGAAATTTTATAGCAGTACAAACCTTATAGTAGTGTAGACTGTTAGATCCACTGTCAACAGGGCTCTGCTCATTAAGCTTCTACTCCCAAAATCATAAGAAGCTCCGCCTTCTACAGATACCAACGAACACTGGAGATGTACCAATATACAGCAATTAGGCATAGGTGTAGAGTATGAGTAGAGAGTAGACTATACAGTTATAAAGAGAGTAGAGTAGAGTAGTATACAGTATAGAATATAGAGTAGATTATGTAGTAGAAGAGTAGAGTAGTAGAGAGTATAGCAGTAGATTATACTAGTATAGTACAGTAGTATAGAGTATTTTCAACTTTGGTTTTAGTATATATTAATATACAGGGATATGTAACTACCTTACAAGACCACCGTCCTATGTGACGGGTCCACAGCACTTCTTATCCTTTTCAGTTTGGCTAAAAGCCGCACTGTCGTATTGTTCGGGGTTTGCACAGTCTTTATTGTTCAGGGTCTGCACAGTCTTTATTGTTCAAGGTCTGTGCAGCCTTATTGTCCTTTCAATGGCCTGCGTACAACATATCCACGAAGTCCCTCGCCTCCGTACACGCTAGGTATTGGATGACAAGTATAGAGTAGATTATGTAGTGTAGTAGTAGAGTAGACTATACTAGTAGAGTAGTAGAGTATATAGTAGAGTAGTATATAGTAGAGTAGTATAGAGTATAGAGTATAGAGTATAGAGTATAGAGTATAGAGTAGAGTAGTATAGAGTATATAGTAGATTATACTAGTATATTTGTAGCGTATAGAGTAGATTACACTAGTATAGAGTATAGAGTAGATTAGAATAGTAGAGTAGTAGAGTAGTAGAGTAGTAGAGTAGTAGAGTATAGAGTATAGAGTATAGAGTAGAGTAGTATAGAGTAGAGTAGTATAGAGTAGAGTAGTATAGAGTATATTATGTAGTACAGAGTATAGATTATACTAGTAGAGTAGTACAGTAGTATAGAGTACAGAATATAGAGTAGACTATGTAGTAGAGTAGTATAGAGTAGATTATACTAGTAGACTAGTAGACTAGTAGACTATAGAGTAGTATGAAGTATATTATTAGATTGTACTAGTATAGAGTAGAGTATACTAGTAGAGTATAGAGTAGACTAGTATAGAGTATATAGTAGATTATGTAGTATATTATTAAATTAATGTAGTATAGAGTATAGAGTAGAGTAGATTATGTAGCAGATTATGTAGTCGAGTTTTAGACCCACCATGGGTAAACACACTACCCAAAAGTATCCTTCGAGCCTAAGAATGCCAATGACTCGTCCAATGCGTCATACCCCGCGACTTGGATCCATACTTTCACCTTACCTCGTGACATGGCGTTTAACCGCCATGCTCCACTTCTCTGGTACTCACAGGCTAACTCTATAAGTACTCGGATTCCCACCTATTGGGGATCCATCGGCGAATAAACATACAAAACAGAGTACTGGACGTAACCAGAATCTAACAAAATATAGATATAGATAGATATAGATAGATATAGATATAGATATAGATATAGAAATAGATATAGATATAGAAATAGATATAGATATAGATATAGATACGGATAGATAGATATAGATATAGGTATAGAAATAGATATAGATATAGAAATAGATATTGATATAAATATAGATATTGATATAGATATAGATATAGATATAGATATAGATATAGAAATAGATATTGATATAAATATAGATATAGATATAGATATAGATATTGATATAGATATAGATATTTTCAACTTTTGTTTTAGTATATATTAATATACAGGAATCAGTAATTGTACCTTACAAGACCGAAGTCCTACCTAACGGGTCCACAGCACTTCTTATACTTTTCAGTTCGGCTAAGACCCGCACAGCCTCCATTGTTCAAGGTCTGCACAGCCCTATTGTCCTTTCAATGGCCTGCGTACAACATATCCACGAATTACCTTGCCTTCGTACACGCTAGGTATTCGTTGACAGATATAGATACAATACGGATAGATACAATACGGATAGATACATATAGATATAGATATTGATATAGATATTGATACGGATAGATAGATATACATAGATATAGATATAGATATAGATATAGATATAGATATAGATACATATAGATATAGATACATATAGATATAGATATAGATACATATAGATATAGATACATATAGATATAGATGCAATACGGATAGATGGATATAGATAGATAGTTATAGATAGATAGATATAGATCGATAGATATAGATGCAATACGGATGGATAGATACACATACATATTATGTTATGTTCTTGAATACTTGTATGCCTTATTAATAGTTTGCATTGATGGTTTCTCAAAGAGAGGAACCGGAGAGCTTTATATAACTATGAGAAACGTAGAACCGGAAACCCGTCCACTAGAACAATGGTAAGATTGTTCCAGAATATTCGAAAGGGCCATCGTGGCACTTCGTCCATCGGTGGCTGTGATACGCCGTTTGGAATGGCCTTTGTTACCATTGGCAGAGTAGGCTTCATGAATCCTCTATAGCGTCCTGTCTATAGTGGAGCTAACATATACACATGCATATACACATACATATAGATATAGATACATATACACATACATACACAAATATATATAGATACACATACAGAGAGATATAGATACAGAGATACACACATACACAGAGATATATACAGAGAGATATAGATATACATATCAAAGTAACACATCGTCCTGCATTCTATAACCTTATCTCAAATCTGTCTATGTATCTTACATCTCTCTAGTACTGCACGGAATAATCCTCCTTGCATAGTTTGGCCCGGAGAGATGCTCCATACCTGTAGAAGGAGAAAGGAACCACCACCATGGCCAACGACACAAACGCAAGCAAGAAACTGGCCCAGCGGAGCCCAAGGCCCTTGTACATTTGAGTGATGAACAAGGGAAAAGCTGCACCGCCTGCACTTCTAAGAAACACCTTGGTGGCCAAGGCTGAAGCCGCGTATTTGGCATAGGTATCGATGATGTAGTTGTTGAGCGAGTAGTAGATCAACACCATGCCAAAACCAAAGAGGATTCCCGACAGAGCGGGACCCACCCAAATGATTCCCTTTTGGGAAGTTGCTCCGAGGATAAATAACGCTATGCATGGGAAAGGACTCCCAATCATGGCCCCCACCAATCGATCCTCCGGAACTGGCACTCTGCGCATGGACATGGCTTTCCAGCGTTTTTCCAAAATGGGAGTCACAATGACCGCAAAAGAAGCCCCAATCAAAATGGGGATGTACATCAAGCCAATCTTATCGTCCTTATAGCCGTAGAGCTCATCGAAAATCACCGGGTATGCAAAGAAAAAGGCATAGAGCAACGCATAGATGAGAGCCACAAATGCACACACCAAATCCAACACGGGCTCGTTGACGATGAACTTGAGCGGTCTATAAAGGTTGTTGTTGAGCAATTCCGCAAACGAAAGAGGCGTGGCTTCCTGTTCCGTCATAATTTTCATGTTACCAGTTTCCTTCCTCAATTTCTGGGCTCGTTTCTTCAAGATCACGGGGGCATAGGTTTCGGGAATAAGCGATAAAAGAATCCACATGACTCCTGCAAATGCCATATTCACCCACACCATAAGATCATAGCGTTTGGAATCCACACTAATGAACCCATTGACAATGCCTCCAAGCACAGGACCCGAGTAAGGACAAAACGAGAAGAATGCAATGGCCACCCCTCGCGTTTCCTTGTGGAGATCCACTATAGACGCACCCACATTGGTTAAAGCCGACGAAGAAAAGACTCCTAGGAGGAACCGGCATATAAGAAAGCCGGCCGGGCTCTTGGTCAAGGCCACGGGGATGTTGAAGACTGTATAGAGGAAGAAACTGATGAAATAAACGGGTCTTCTCCCGATCTGCTCCGAGAGCGGGGCCCAAAGAAGCGGACCCACCAAAAACCCAACCACCATCAACGACACTGATAAAATGGCCACTTCTGAAGAGATGTTAAAGTGTTCACTAACCAACGGTAAGCCTCCAGCCAAAGAAGACGAGCCGTATGCAGCACTAATCACTCCCCACGCAAGAATAAAAGTATATAGCCATTTCCGGGTGGCCGACCAATTGTGGGGGTTTTCCGGGTCGTTGGGGAGAAACGTCACAAACTCCGTATCGGGATCCAAAGCATTTTCTTTTTCATTTCCACTTACATCCGTGGCTCGACTCTTGACTCTTCCCAATGACTGCAAAGTCTGCACGCGCACCAAACCGGTCTCAGTCTCAAGGTTAAACTCCTCGGGGAAAATCGGGTCGCGCACCGGAGGAGCATTCAAGTCCGCCATAGGAATATGGCTCTGGAGCCCATGGTCATGGAGAGACTTGGCACTTTCCGTTTTTGTCCGCGTCAACGTGTCGCCTGATTGGTCACTGGACGCCTGGACGTACTCTTTGGGCTCCAACTGCTCTGAAGCTAAGGATGACGTAGAGCTCATAATATGGAATAAATATGGGATTAACAGATATAAATAGATTTAGTATTATTAGATGTGAAGGTGTTGATATGTGGAGGTGATTATATGTGGAGGTGTTGATATGTGGAGGTGATTATATGTAGGAGGTATTCCCACTGGAGATGATCAGTTTGAAAAGATTGAAAAACGTATGTGGATGTGGGTGCCAGGGGGTTATATATTTGGCTGCTCCGTGGGTATCGCAAGCGACGGGCGGCGTTAGCTGCGGCGCCTGCATATAGACGCCTAATAGGCGTGGATCCGTCTTTAACGAGGCACTCCGGCTGAGATTGTTCCGGCTACATGCAGGCCGCGAGGCTGAACCCTTTCCGATCGGACAACTTTTCTTTGTGACTGCATCCAATCGGATCATCCTTTTCCGACACTTCCACCACGTTGCAAGTGTGCTTTTGTAGTGGGTGTTCTGTATGCAGGATCCTCTTTCATGAGATTGATCGAGATTTAATCTGTTCAGCTCGGGTCCAGTTGGCCTGGCTTGATTTGGGTTGGTTGGTGGTTTTTTTTTTTGTGTGGTGTACGGGTGTTCCCGGATCCGAAGCGGACGAAGTGCACATTCGCGATTCTCGAGATAAGCGCGGCTCATTTGCTGCAAATCACGTGACCCACTATCCCCCATTCCCAGTCCTCTTACCATACAGAATTACTATACGGTGTTTTTCAAACCAATTCAAACCAGCGCAGCAAAAGGTATCAAGCCTCACTTGCAAAATTAAGCAACCAATAATTGAAAAAGGTTCGTACTTATAACGAGTTCAAGACCGGGGTGTTGGCCAGTGATTTTGGTTTCTTGGTATTACTCATGAGTAAGGCTCCATCCAAACCAGTCGCTTTTTTGTGGCTAGATTAAGAGAAGACGTTTTCTCGCTGATGATACGTCTGAGCGGGTGGGTATCCACGAATCCCAAGCGTCCCAAGAGTTGCAGGTTCCAGTCAAGGTTGTTGCTTTGATCAACGACACCACCGGAACTCCAGCGGAACTCTTGTTGCTTCCAAGTACGCCAACCCAAAGACCAAGATGAGATTTATTTTTGGAACTGGTGTCAGCGGAGACTATCACGAGGTTTGTGGAGATATCCCTGAGTGGATAGAGACTTCACATAAACAGTTTATTTCGAATCCTTCATCCTTAGCAATTTTCAAGTCATAAGTACGACTCTTTTTGAATTATTGGTTGTTTGATTTTGCTAGTATTCCCAATTCAAGGTTCCATACATAGCATGATAAACTTTAGAACATAAGGAAAACGTTCGACATATAAGACTAACAGCCTGGCGATACAGTCGAGTTCTCATATTTGGTTTGAACCATTTTGCCAAGCTGATTTGAATGGTTTTGAAAACCCTGTACAGCGTTATACTGTATTTGTTGAAAATGGTAACAAGATGAGTGTGTTCTGGGTCCCATGGCTTGCAGGCATAGTGCGGTAACATAGCAGCTGTTTTTCATATGCTCCAGTGGGTACGACAACCGCCGGTAATGTGAAGGTAGACCCCTAAATACATAAGGAATACATAAGGGAATCTGGGCCATATCCATCTTTACAACACCAACTCAAACAAATTAAATCTGTCTGAGGTATTCCAAGATGCCTCCAAGGCCGCCCACCAATACTTCAATGAACACTCTAACACCTCCACCGCCTCCTGACCACCACCTCCTGACCACCGCCTCCTGGCCACCACCTCCTCTCAAAGTCAACACTTCCTCAAACGTGTTTACATATCGTGATGGGCCTTTGAGAACAATCCTTCAGCCCCTGTCCATTGGACATTACACCGTGTTAATTTATGGTATACCTGGTGCGGCTAATTGAATGCGGAACATGTGTTGTCTTATCTACAGTATTGCATACTGCATTCAAGCATCTTTATAGTACTGTACAGGAACTACATCCACTCTACTCTACTCTACATCCACTTTACTCTACTGTACTCTACTCCACTGTATTCCACTGTACTCTACTGTACTCTACTCCACTGTACTCTACTCTACTCTACTATTAGACCACCACTGTACTACTTGTGCACTTTGAAGACCTAAAGTGGATATCCGATTTTCACCTCTATTCTTATATGCAGGACTACTATATGTAGAGAAGATAACGCCAGATCCGCAACGACGGTTGCGGCACCAGGAGGACCTGTGATTAACCAGGGAGTGATATCCAGTGGATGACTCATACTATAAGATATTGACCTCATAGTCTCATCAAGATATGTAAACACTTTAGGGGAAGTGTTTACTTCAGGGGAAGTGTTTCAGGAGTAGAAGACTAAGAGGTGTCAGTGCTCATTGAAGTATTATTAATACGAGATCTTTTGGTGGGTCTGGTTGTTGGAGGCATCTTGATATACCTCAGGCAGTTGATACTCGATTTTTCTATACTAAAAATAAATGGGGCGAGTCCCCATTAAATATCTGGAGATTCTTCCTTCATCACGGCATTCATTGTAACCACAATTGATTGCCACAGGAAAACAGATGGTTGGCTAATCAGTAAGCCGTGGTTATCAGAGTGCGCTCTTTTCATTGGTGGTTTTCAACACTATATTCCTCTGTTAGCTCAGTGTACTGACATCTCTGTACTGGTACTTTATACTGCTACACTATACACTACACTACACTATACACTACACTACACTACACTACACTATACACTACACTACACTACACTATACACTACACTAGTACTTATACTCAAAATATCACTACTTCTATGGTACTCTTGGTATATCAAAGACCTCTTTTTGGTCCCGACTGTGCAGGTACAGGTAAAACCAGTTTTCAGTAATTCTGCTTCTCGTTAATTCTGCTTCACATAAAATCTATAGAAGGTGCCCTGGTCCCTCCATGACAAATCCTTGGCGAATAAACATAGTAAGGTGTACATGACGTGACCAGGATCTATGATATACTAACTTTACTACTGTACTAACTATACAACTATACAACAATACTAACTTTACTACTATACGACAATACTAACTGTAATATCTATACAACTATACTAACTTTACTAACTGTAATAACTATACAACTATACAACTATACAACTATACAACTATACAACTATACAACTATACAACTATACAACTATACTATTCTCTTCATACTACTCATACTATTCATTTAAACACACTCTTCTATTCTCTGTAAATCACTGCGTAATATTTACTGCTTGCTATACTATAAGTGTCCATAAGTCAGAGTCATAATTTTTCAGCTTTTGTTTTAGTATATATTAATATACAAGGATATGTAAGTTGTACCCTTACAAAACCAAAGTCCTATATGATTCATTCTTTTTTTATAAGCAAACCATGTTTTAACTGGTACGAACATCTGGAAATAGTTTAAAGAAGTCTTAAGATGAAAGAAAGTATACTATATTCTGGGCTAGTAATCATAATCACACAAATGGGTTGTTTTACTCTGTATCATAAAAAATCCGAAATAGACTGCCAACTAATTATGTTGCCAAATTTATCTTTGGACTACTTAATATGGCAGTACACTGTAAAGACCACCACTCATTTGCAAGGGCCCAGACCCAGACCATAGGCGTAATCTACTACATACACTACACCACAGCTGGACACACTTTCTTGACAAATGGATATAATGGAGAGACTCTAGTAGATGCCTCATCACTGCTTTTATACCTCAAATAAAAAAACCATTTTTTTCCTCACTGTCCCAAGACTACCCGCTGAACTTAAGCATATCAATAAGCGGAGGAAAAGAAACCAACAGGGATTACCTCAGTAACGGCGAGTGAAGCGGTAAAAGCTCAAATTTAAAACTTCGGAATTGTAATTTGATGGATAAAATTCGCCTCGGTCGAAAGTTCACTGGAAAGTGACGCCATAGACGGTGATTAGCCCCGTAACGTCCTACTGGCACTATAATTTTATTCCAAAAACTCGGGTTTTTTGGGAAAGCAGCTCAAAGTGGGTGGTAAATTCCATCTAAAGCTAAATATTGACGAGACCGATAGCGAACAAGTACAGTGATGGAAAGATGAAAAGAACTTTGAAAAAAACTTTGAAAAGAGAGTGAAACAGTACGTGAAATTGTTGAAAGGGAAGGGGAGGGAAGATGTTAAAGGGACTCCTTCAGCGTAGGGATCCCCCCAAGAGTCTTTCCTCTCAACTACTCTAAACTACTACACTACGCTACACTAATAACTTAGTACAATACGTTCAACAAGAATCTAACAGTTACAGTCTAATAAAGATATCATCAAGTAATTAAGAATATCCATAATACTGTTCGGGTGAGTTCCTACTAATAGTAGCCGTTCAG